>SNQJ01S0165428.1:0-14966 GCA_010110895.2 Picea sitchensis | reverse complement strand
CTACGATCCAGATTTCATCGCTATTCACGAAGATAGAGAGAAAAAGGGCAAGGTATGTAATGCCCTTGTTACTTTCGTCAATTTGACGGTCGTGAATGACCATGGGTCTTCCGATAGGATCTCATCTGTCGATTCGTTACTTATCCTTACGCTGCTACTTCGAAATCTTAAGAGGGTCATTCCTCCTCGTACAGGGTTATTAAGACTTGCGCCTTCAAGTCCTTTTTCCAAGTTCTTGGTAAACCTTTCCAAGGAGGGAATCTCTGTGAAGAGATCTATACTGGAGCATCCCGGGAGATAGACAAGGGGAAACAAATTCCCGAGGACGGACTGGAAGCCTAACTTAGTTCAACCTAGGCATAATTAGATTCATTTATCAACGTAAGTCATGCATGGTTTCCTCTGTTATAATCATGTATCTATTAATTCTTATCAAAATACTGTACAGACATTCTTACACTAAAATCGTTCACAATTTCACAGTTCTATGAGCATATATGTCAGTATATGAATTTCAAGATGCAATATGTAAAATACTTATCAGAAATAATTCCATAAGTGAGTGCAACTACTAAGAGGGGTGCTTGTTTCCACCCAACCGTAGGCGTAGCGACTCCCAATGGATTTACCACTAGCCACCCCCGAGTTGAGACCACGATGCTCTAAGACTGCGTATCTCTGTCTACTAGTGACCAGGAGCAAAGGTTGCAATCCTTCCTCTCTACTATCACTCACTTTGCGTAATTCTAGAGTTCCCCTCGCGTCTCCCCCCCAATCACTTCTAACATACGCCTTATCCTCTTGCGAGGTTACGTGTGGCACGATTCCCCTCGCGCTGATCAAGCTTGACGGCTCTACGGATGGGCAGTTCACCATCCCATCCCTCATTAAGCCATCCGCCTACCAGGCTGCGAGACATTAAATTCGGGGCCAGCGAGCCGCTTTTGGTTCTCTAGGCCAGTGGAGTCCAAATACGGTGTTAATTCTTGGTGGAAGTTAATGCCACCTTTTCAGGTGCCCTCCACCGCCATCGTGGTCTCTTTTCTGCACATCCCCTCTCAGCAGTTCTGCAATAAATTAAAAATTTTATTCACATTCATTGACCTTTTCCTCAAGGTCCATTTACACCACATATTCATATTTATGAGTTTTCCATAGTTCTTGTCCAGTCCAGTTATATTTACAAGCTGGGGGAAACAGGGTGTTACATTGGACCTGCATCAGTTCCATCACTGGGAAATTTGTGTACTCATTTTTAGATGACTTCTCAAGGAATGCATAGATTTATTTCCTCAAGAATAAATCTAAAGTCTGTGATAGGTTTAAAGAGTTTAAGTCTCTTATGGAGAGTCGGACAAAGAAGAGAATTAAGTGTTGAGGACGAATATTGGTGGAAAATTCTACGCATAGATGATTTTAAGGGCTAAATTTTCCAATGGGATCATTTTCCATGGTTTTTCTCAAAAAAGGATTCGCCAATTTCCATTTTTTTTTAAATTATTCATCCAAATTCCATAGAATAAAATCATTTTACCTTAAAAATCGCCAAACTTTTATAGAAACTATATTAAATCCTTAGAAAATTGAATATTTTTACAAAACTATCGTCAACCATTTTACATTTTCCATATTAGGACTAGTAAGATCAGCCCATGTTTCTACATTTTAATATAAATTTTCATCCTTAAAATTATCCCTAATCATGTGGAAATTAGTTTGAAGAATTCTTTAAGAAGTGTGGTATAGCAAGGAAGAATACTACTCCATATACACCTCAACAAAATGGAGTTGTAGAAACGATGAACATGACGTTGATGGAAAAATAAAGGTGCATGCTCAGCGGTGCCAAGTTAGGACAGGAATTTTGGGCAAAGGCAATGGGTATTTCATGTTACCTGGCCAATCTATCACTCTCATCAAGGTTGGATGACAAGAATCCACCTAAGGGATGGACTTGTAAGAAACCCTCTCTGATACATCTCAAGGTGTTTGGTTGTGATGCATTTGTTCACGTTCCAAAGGAAACTAGGAGTAAGCTAGATAAAAAGGATGAAAAGTGTATCTTTATTCGGTATAAAGATGGTCTAAAAGGGTATAATATTTGGAACCTAGAAACTAAGAAGGTAGTGTGTAGACGAGATGTGGTATTTAGAGAAATCAAATATGTTGTCAAACAGGAAGTCCTACCAAGGAAGGAAGAACCAGAGAAAATAGAGTTTGAGTTGAAGGATGATGAATCAGACTCTATAGAAGAACATGAATCAGAAGAACAAGATCCTCATACTCTAGTATTGAGGAGATTGGTTCAGGAAAGAAGGAAACCAGAAATTTATACTCCACCTAAATTTTCGTTCAAATTTTTCTTTGTTTATTACTGAATATGATCCTAGAACTATTAGGGAGGTAGTGGATTGAGAGGATGGAAAACTATGGGAAAAGTCCATGATTGAAGAAATGGAATCTTTGGAAAAGAATGAGGCTTGGGATCTAGTGGAGTTGTCAACTGAAAGAAATCTCATTGGAAGAAAATGGGTGTTTAAGAAGAAGTTGAATGCAGAAGGCAAAGTGGAGAAATACAAAGCTTGGTTAGTAGCAAAAGGTTATTCCCAGGTAGAGGGAATTGACTTTGGTGAATTTTTTCTCTTGTTTCCAATTTAACTTCAATTAGATTTCTTTTATTCGTTGTTGATGTGTTTGATTTTGAAGTAGAAAAAATAGATGTGAAGACAACATTCCTACATGGGGATATGGAATAAGAAATCTACATGAAGAAGCCATAAGGATTTGTTGTGAAGGGAAAGAAAGAGTTGGTTTGCAAGATGAAAAATTCCCTATATGGGTTAAACCAATCACCAAGGATGTGGTATCAAAAATTTGATGCTTATATGTTGGGACTTGGCTTCACAAGGAGAAAAGTGGATCATTGTGTGTATTTCAAATTAATCGGAGATCATCTTATTTATTTGGTCTTGTATGTGGATGATATGTTGTTGATAGGAAATGAAAAGGAGCTTTTCCAAGATGTGAAAACTCAGTTGTCCTCTAAATTTGACATGAAGGATATTGGTGCTACAAATTTCATTTTGGACATGGAAATTAGAAGAGATTGGGAAAATATGAAACTCTAGTTAAATAAGAGGAAATATGTCGAGACAATATTGCGGAGGTTCAATATGCAGGAATGTAAACCAGTCAAGGTTCCTATTCCTGTAGGTGTAAAATTATATGTGGATCAGTGTCCTAAGACACAAGAATAAGAAGAGAACATGTCATGTGTTCCATATGCTAGTGTGGTCGATAGTTTGATGTATACAATGGTCTGTACTAGACTGGACATTGCACATGCAGTGGTAGTTTTGAGAAGATATATGTCAAAACCAAGGAAGGAGCATTAGACAACTTTAAAGAGGGTTTTCAGGTATTTGTGTGGCACTACTAACTATGGATTGTTCTACCAAGGAAGACTAGGATTGGACAATGTGTTGGATATACATGGATTTTTTGATGGAAACAAGGTTGGAGATCTAGATCGTAGAAGATCTACTAGTGGGTATGTGTTTAACATGTTTGGAGGAGCAATTAGTTGGATGAGAAAAAGAAAATCTATAATGGCACTCTCAACTACATAAGCTAAATACCTAGAAACCACTCATGCAATTAAGGAAGCAATATGGTTACATAGATTGTGTTTAGGTATTGGGTTCATACAACAAGCTATATAGATAAATTGTCATAGTCAAAGTGAAATCTTCATGGAAAAGAACATGGCTTATCATTCAAAGACAAATCATATTGATGTTCAATATCACTTTGTGAGAGACATGGTTGAATAAAATAAGGTGTAGATGATGAAGTTGGACACTTTGAAGAATGTTGCAGATTCATTAACAAAATATGTGAGAACTGAGAAGTTTTCTTGGTGCAGAGGATCTATGGGCATTGTTTCCTTGGATTGTTGACTATGTAACCCTATAACCCCTTATATGTGTAGAGGGTTGCAGGGGGGGTGCATCCCCCCCTACCCGGGGGTTTACAGGGGGGAGGGAGCAATGCCTCCAGAGAAAAAAAAAATGGCATTTTTTGCATTCGTTTTTAGCGGTTTTTCGGCACATGGTTTTTTGTTGATGGTTTTCTAATTTTGGTTAAGGAATTAGGGTTGTTGACTTATTTGGGTCAATGTATATATATATATATATATATATATATATATATTGTAAAAAATGAAGAATATAATGAATAGAAGATTAGAGGTGTGGCTCTAAACAGGTTGTTGGTTTTCCTAGTTTGGGTTTACAGGGTAAAATATATGTGTAATGTGTGTGTGCCTTTGTATATTTTTTGTTTTTGTTAATAATCAATTCACAGTAATTTATCGTACAAAGTTATAATTTACAATTCAACGAGAAATTCATCAACACTTCCTTACAATTAAAAATCATCCCTATGGTTTTTTATCTTTTTAAACACATAAACCCCACATAAAACCTCATAAATGAATTTCATATGAAGTAGGGTGTAGATGACATCAAAATATTTCCAATGCATGGTCAGATGACATAATCTACCATTCACTTGGTACTCTTTTTTAAACATGTCATGGAAAATAAATCGTTGATGGGAAAAGTTTTAAAGAGTGTTTCAATACTTATGTGATCATAATCGATTTATGCCATTTTCATTGCAATAAGAGACCCCAAGAAATATAATCTATCCTCTTCCAAAATTTGTATACTTCATTTGGTCGAACCATGACATAATGCACTCTTGAGCCTCACAGGCCAAAGTATGGTCCTCACACAGAGTGTTTCCTAGATAGCTTCAAATATTAGACATTGGATTGTCATAATTGTCATATATTGTTTGTCTGAATTGGTAAAAATTCTCCAATTCATAAAAAAAAGTATCAATCAAGTTATGCTCAATATAATCCTGGACACCAGTCGATGTAATGGAAATGTCATTAAAAATTTTGACTAGAATGCTTCATGATTTGGATGAATGATTATTTGTGATATGAAGAGGTTATAAATAGTTTTGACCAAATATGTAATGACATCACCAAGATATTCTCAATTTTACCCTTTCACTTGGCATTTCTGTTATACTCGTAACACCATCCCTTGCAGCTAGGTTGTAGACAATCTAAAGGAGTCATTTGTACAATTTCCATACACAATACTACCAATCACCATGCAGTATAATATTAATACCAATTGGTCATGAACTTGTATTTGGTTGTTATACCTATTCACCACCTTATTCAAGAATCTACGAGGTACTCGACAACATTACTTGTATTCATGTTGGTCTCTCCCTACAGATTGATATTCTCGATACTTGCACAAATATGTAAACAAAAACAACAACGTTAATTCTTCTAGTGTCTTCCCTCCATTATTTTATCTCTTCCAAGTGCTTTGATTTTCATAGAACCACATACTTAGCATGAAAAATTTATTCACGTTCCCTTTTACTTTGTAGATTTCCCCATATCTAACTTTTCTGATTCTTATCTTGCAACTTGTTATTACGTTGATAAAGAGACAAATTCAACGTGACAATATTGATTGCAACACATGAGACAATGTATTGATTATATTTAAAAAGTATACCATGTAATATTATAGGAGATATTCCATAGAATATGATGACAGATGGGCAATGAGTCTATGCATTAATGTTCTCTTCTTATGAGAAATAATAATCTAATTCTATGTGTGTCAAGCATGGGTGATGAAGCATTCTAATAACAACTTATATATCATAGTTGAGGCAATGTTAATGATTATAATGCATATCTATGTATTCTTTGAATGACATGCATTAGCATCCTGATCACGAGATCCCTTCTCATAATAATCTAATTCTATGTGTGTCAAGCATGGGTGATGAAGCATTCTAATAACAACTGATATATCATAGTTGAGGCAATTTTCATGGTTATAATGCATATCTATGTATTCTTTGAATGACATGCATTAGCATCCTAATCATCAGATCCCTGCTATTCATGTACACAATAAACATGTCACCAATATAAAACATTCAAAGTTCTTTCATAGATAAATAAAGGAACACATTTAATCACTATATCATAGTTCAAACGAGGGAATTTTAGAAATACCTTCTTAAGGAGGAAGGACCCTGAGAACATCACATCATCACATCCATAAGGAGAGAAAGGGATCCTTGGAAGTTACAAATCCAATCCTCAATTCAAAGTAAATATCAAAGCCATTGGTTTGTAAACATTTAAATGCAATCCATGCAATAGGGTCAGTTCAAAAGAGAAATTAATGAAATTTTCTATGCATTTGACTTCTAAGAATAAATAATTTCATTTCTTCATGCATGTGATCATCAATTTATTAAACGAAATCATTTGTTGACCATCCATAACGAGAAAAGGAAAATATCACCATCACAACATCATAATCTAACCAAGAAATTTCAATAACATACCTGCAAGTGAAAATATGTTTGAAAACATTACATCTATCAATGAATTGATAATCCAAGGATTCATATATTATCCAAAACCCAACTCATCATTCAACTTAACTTCAAAGCAATGCTCACACGACCATTTAGTCATAAGAATTCATGTGAAAAAACAACATCAATGATTAAAACTAGTGCATTCAATGATCTCATAACTTTGAGTGAGAGTGTCTTTAAAGGTGAGGTGCTTGACTACTATTCACCTTAACATGTTTTTTCAAATGAGAAAACACTCATACACCTAAATAACTAATGAATGAAGGAAAGGATCAAACCATTCATGGAACACTTAATCCAATCAAATAAGGATCTACTATGTGCCTATCTAGAGAAGTAGGATGATAGAAAGAAATAATAAAGTATCACCCCAACCATCAATCAAAGAAATCAATGAAGAAAAAAGATCCCAAACATAAGAAAACCCTAACAATCAAGAAGAGTACAAGAAAATAACAAGTTTCATTTAGGTAAAGACACTAAGAAAATAGTAAGTACAATCAATTAACCATTATATAAGGCATCCTTGGCATTCATGCACACTTCAAATAATAGAACCAACTAGGAAAACCAATCAAAGAACTTCAAATCATCCTTGAGCATTGATCATCCCAAAAGCATAAATTACAAAGACTAGAAAATTGTAATCAATGAGGCTTAAAATATGGAGGTTGGGGTCCCCATCTCCTAGGGCTTGGGGTTATATGAGGCCTTATTATAGGCCAAGGAAAATTATCAATCCACTTTTATCTGGATTGATGTAATATAATCATAATTGAACCAATATGCATGCTTGAGTTCTCGAGATGCTTCTTTAATGTTGGAGGTGGCATCAAATTCTCCTGCTTGACTCCCATCACCAAAAAAATAATTTGTCCTACTTCAATTGACTTCATTCCATTGGGCCTATAAAACATCTCATATAAGAGTAGGAAGGCTTAATGCAATCTTAATAAATATCATCCCAGCCCATGAATCTTACCCACTCAAGAAAATCAATAGGGGAGTGAGGAATGGTTATTAATATAGACAAGTTGAATTCATTTGATAGAGTCTAACATAGTTTCCTCTTCAAAATAATGAAAATATTTGTATTCTCATATAAATTTGTAGAATGTATCAAAGTTTGCATGGCTGACCTATAGATTGGTTGAGTGGTCAATCGTAGATAGATAGAGTTCTTTAAGGAATCTAGAGGAGTTTGGCAAGGATGTGCCCTCTCTCCATCTCTTTATGTTTTAATGGAAGAAATGTCGGGTCATTATCATGGGCAATATTGGAAAAGGGACATCCTCCTTGAGGTACGTATTTCTTGTAGGATAAAACCTATTAATCATGCCTAGTTTGCAAATGATAAAAGTTCCTAATGGGAAGAGACTCTACGTTGATAGAAAGATATTTACATTACATCCTCTCCTCATTCTTGGACACATTAGGGGGTATTTAAATAAATAAATAAATAAAATATATGGATGAAACATGTACACTAGTATTCTCAAAAGGATCACTAGAGTCTTAGACTTGTCCTTGGATCTAAATTGGAGGTCATTTCTATACCTTGGAATTCTAATCATCCTTACTACTCAAGTATTAGGATTCAATTTGCATAATATCAAATTAAAAAATTAATCTCTGGAAGTGCAATGGATTAACCCTCGTAGCAAATTAGTTTTCCTAAAATCAATTTTATCAACGCTTCATTTTTTTATTATTTATCAATTTTGTCAACGCTTTTTTTTATTATTTTCTCTTGTAAGGATAATTCATAAGATAGCATGGTTAATACATAGATTTATCTATAAATGAGGGAAATCTAGTAGCATGAAAAAATTTAATCTAGTTAACCGAAAATGTGATAGAGATCCATTTGAAAGAGGTATAGCAATCAAAGTTCCTCTCCTAATTAGTAGAGTGATAGAAACCAAAATCACATGGAAACTTATCTAGAGACCCACCTTGTGGTGAAAATATGTGTTAAAGAAATATCTATCAGGGAAGAAACAAAAGACATGCCTCAATGAAAAACTTATATCAACAAAAGGATCCCTCATGTGGAAAAAAATTTACTATGTTACCCATCTCATTCAAAAATTACTCCCTCGAACATTGAAAATGGTATGGATATAGTTATTTGGGATGATAATATCATGGGAAATGTTTCCCCTTCTAGATCGTGGATTTTAGTGGTTTGCATCCTTCGTTATCCAACTAATGGATCTTCACTCTTGTAGATTTCTTGATATGGGGTTAATTCCCAACACTTTAGTGGCTCTCTTGGGTGAATATATCCCCTCTAATTGGAATTTAGGAAGCTTGTCATGCTCTTCACTAATTGTTGAAAGGGGTAGCTCCACGCATGGTCTATCAATGTTCCAAATTTAGGAGAAAAGCCAATTTATTAACAGGCAGAATACAATAAACATAGAGATAAGGAGAACAACAAATATATCCAGTGAACAATATCTTCTATTGAATAAATGAAATAGGTTGAAACTATAAAAATACAGAACTGAAACAACTTGCTCGAATGGTGGTAGTTATCTCTGAGAAGAGATTTGGTTGATATGTGCATGTATCTGATTAGAATGATTACAATGAGGCTCCAGGGGCCTTTTTAATATTACTCATGAATTCCAAAACCCTATAAATCCAAAAACCTAACCCTGGGAGGTGAAACGCCAAAATTCATGTGGGCCTCGATGGGTAAGTTGGTACCTCAACTTCCCGGGGTCATAACTTTTGCATACGACCTTCGTTTTAGGCACGTGATAGCCCGTTGGAAGGGTATTTTTGAGAACTACACATTACACCATCAAAATCTAACTCTCTCTACACCTTGACTGTGGCAAGCCAAAAAAACACTATTTAGGGCCCCAAAACGACCCTGGAAGTACAAAAAGATGTGCTGACATGAAAACATCCAAAATAAGCCAGTTGGATTAGGTGGGAGGCCACCAGTCTCCTCCTTGAATATGTGTAGGGCTTGAGAGAGCCCTGAAAGTGTAGAACCCACAATTATAAATAAGTACAAAAGAACGTGTTGAACTAAAAATTGTCAAGACAAGTCAATTGGAATAGGTGGGTGGCCACCATTATCCACCTAGATCATTCCTCCCCCCTTAGGAAGAAATGGTATCCATTCCATTGAGTTCCCCCATCTGGTGAGGAAACTTATGTTGAATTTGGCCTCAGGTGAGCCAATTTCCTTAGTATAGGAGTTTCCCTTCCTTGAAAACTCTATAAAGTTGGATCCTTTGCTAGCGAGTGCCCTTGATTTGTGTGTCTTCTATCTGATCAGTGGATACATGTTCCATGTAGTCAGAGTTGAGCTATGTTTGTGTTAGATGTTTTGTGATCTCTGAGGTGTCCAATAATGTTGGAAAATATGGTTGAAGGAGGTCCACATTGAACACTAGGTGCAAGCCAAGGAAGGGTTGAGTGTTGAGCTCAAAAGCATTGCTACCCACAACCTTGGTGATAGTGTAAGGCCCATAGTTGATCTGAAATTGATCTTTTAAAGACTTGGTTAAGTTTTAAGCATGAGTTCATTTACCAATTAGGAATTGATGAAAGAGGAAGAAATTAATGAGATATTATAGCATCCATAATAAGAAATGCAGATCAAAATTTAAGCACAAAGAACAACAAACCATAACAACAAAAGTTGTTAACAGAGTTCGACAAGATTGCCTATGTCTATGGGCTTTGTTTCAATGGGTGAGTCTTTCTTATTTCTCTTCAATTCTTCAAAAGTATATCAGAAAGATGTAAAAATAATTACAAATTGGTTTGGTTGTGTTCTTCTCTACCTCAGAATCCAACACAATTGATAGCACTGAAAAAGGTTGAGCGTAGCTACCGAAATTGGCCCTCAAAGCTCCCCTCCTCAATGGCTTCCCTGCATAAAAATGAAATTGGATTTCAAATTCCTTAGCATTTATATTGTTCTTAACCTCTCCTATGCTACTACAAACCCCTTGTTTATATAGATTTCGATTCAACATCAACCTCCCAACTTCCTCCCAATATCTATCCTTAATTCGAGCTCCAGATCCCCCAATATTGGCTAAAATCCATTAAACACAATTGAAATAACAAAAAAAAACATAACATATGGTTAAAAACCCACAAATTGGAAAAATCCAGGGTGCAACCCCCTATTTCTGGGATCCTAGCCATATGGGAGGCTCCATATGCTCATGGGCTAGAATTTGTGCATTGGCACCTTGATTCCTGGCCCTGGTCATGTGGCTATGTCCCATGTGGCCAAGCCCTTACCTCTCACGCCCCAACTGGCTTAGCTCTGAATCTGCAACTCCTAGTCACAGCCCCCTGGTCGTCGGATGGTACCCCACCGACCAGGGCCTATCCCCTAACAAGAGAAACTGCCAACTTTTATATTTATTGCACCATATCACTAACAAGTCACACCAATAGTGCAATCAGTTAGCCCGGGGAGTTTAGTCTGTTGGTGCCTGTGGAGGTTGGGGGTTCGAAACTTGTGGGTAACAAAAAATTTTGACCTAGACAACATTGGCTAAATCCAGGGTTCCATGTGGTGCCCTCTGATTGGGCCACGTGTCGCCCCGTGATTCATCCGTACCACATAGTCAACGCACAATCAACATGCACAGTCAATTGCCACGTCACCTCTATCTAGTCAGTTGCCACATCAACATCCATGCAGCCCAGTCGCCTTGCCACATCAGCTTCCATACAACCACTTATCGTCTGTACTACCACATGTCAGCTTGCCCTTGGGCCACGTCATCTACGGATTGCCACATGTCATCCGTACAGTGCCACATGTCAAATCTGTACTGGGGCCAACACAGTCTCAAAATGCCAAATTCGAGTGACACATGTCACCTCCTAGTGATGTCATGTTAGCATGATGACATCATGCTAACGTCGCCTGTCGTACTGCTGACGTCAGTAGTACGACCTGTTGACTTTGACCAGTTTGACTTTTTGCTTGTTTGGGAAATCAGTCAGAACGCGATATCTTTCACATACGGAGTCCATTTGTGAAAAAAATATATACAGTCAGAATCAGCGTGACGAGCCGGGTGCAATGGCACTGGTTTCATATGATTCCAAGAACTTGGATTTTTAATTCTTCCTGGATCCATTTTGGATCATGCCTCCCCACTAAGACCTTTTGATCCTCCAAAAGGGTATTGACCAGTCATCAAGTGCAGGATAGGCCACCCCACTTGTTCCTTGTCTTTAAACTATGTCATGTGCACCTGTGTCATCAATATCAATTGAAAAACAACCATGAAAACTGACAACATATTGTTAGCCACTTGTACTCTTTCACATCATACTGAAGTCACTACCATCCATGTTGAAAACATTAGCAGTGATAACATCAGAATCATGATTGCAAATGAGCTAATATGTTTGAAGTACTTGCATGACATTAACTTATCTTGAAGAAAAATATGATTGAACTTTCATTCTACAACCATCCCATGTTCATGCTTAAGATCAATTGCTTGATTTAGCACAATTATAGGTGTGTTTCTTGCATAAGTTGTCTTCCTTAATTGTTCCATTGTTTGTAGAGATTGATTTGCTTCTAAGTGATGAGCATGTACAACATATTCATTCCCTTCTTTAGTTAAGTGATATTAATTATGTTCCATGTATAATATTTCTTTGTGATCATACAAATAAGGGCTACCTAAGACCATTCCGCATTCATTGAGTGGAACCACATCACACGTTACCTCATCCTCGAACTTTGATGAAATTGCAAACTTTAAAGTGCATTGCTTTGTTATGTTCAATTTATTATTGTTGCTTATCCATTTAAGCGAGTAAGGTTTATGATGAATCTTAGTGTTTAATCCCAATTGTTTAACCACTTCCTATGAAATCAAGTTAGATTGAAATCCACTATCTATCAATGTGTCAATCTTAGTATGTTTCATTATCACCCTTATGTGAAAAAATTTGCATCTAGAATCATATCCATCACCTATTTTACATGTCAAACCAATTATTGTGATCTTAGTCTCATCACCTTAATCATATCTCAAGTATGTTGGTCATGTTGCGGTTGCAACTATTTGCCTCCCTTTCCTTTCTTTGAACCACTTTGGTCTCTTCTCTGGATTCAATTTCCAGCAATGGTCATCATCATGCCCTTCTTTCTTGCAATGCTTGCAAGAGAGATTATATTCCCTTCTTGTCGTTGAGTTTTCTTTCTTTTCATTCCCCTTTCTTTTGTCCTCTTTCCTTGAAGACAATTCCCCTGATACACCAACTCATGTTTTTCTTGCTTGAATGTATGTTGCTTGAACATAAACCTCATCAATATTAGTAGGTCCAAACATAAATACAGTGTTACGAATATGTGCAGGAAAACCTCATATATACTTCATAAGAGTTTCTTGGGTATGTAATGAAATATTCAACATTAATGTCATCTTACGAAATTCATCTGTGTATTCTTGCACTGCTTGTCCATTTCTTAGTTTAAGACCTTTCCATTCAATTAAAGCCTTCTCTTTATAACCCAAAGAACAAAATTTCTTTCTAAGTGCAAAAAACAAATCTTGCCATGATGAAAATACATTACCAACTTGTTGCGTGTCATTTTGCAACTTACTTTTCCACCAGATGAGTGTTGTGCCTGCAAGATGAAGCAATKCCAAATTGATTTGAGTTGCCCCATCCTTGATTTGTTGCRCATCACAATAAACTTCCATTTGTCTGGCCCAATTATCAAGCCTCTCAACATTGACTTCACCATCATACATGGGTAATTCAAATTTCACATCAAGCTTAAGTAAAGGCATATCATGTTTATGTTTATGGGAATGTTTTCTTGYGCTGGATTTTGAACTTGTACTTGAAGAAGAATCTAATGGGGAAGAAGGAGGTGAAGAAGGAGTTTTAGGAGGATCCTATCTTTCTTCACTTTTGCCTTTTTTAGAAGATTCTCCTTGGAAAGGCCTCTTCCATTCCAAGTAATCCTCATATAATACCTTTACCATCTCATACATGGCAAATGTAGTCTTTTGCAACTCAATATCATTCTGAGACATGCCTTCTTATGATGCCATCTCCTCACTTTGAGAAGTCCTCTTTCTCGATCCAATCTCAGGATCCCCTTCTACAAGATTGCCTTCACCATCATTCATCTTTTCCCTGGTAATCATGCAAACTCAAAAACCAACAGTCAACCTGCTCTGATACCACTTGATTTGAAATTGATCTTTTAAAGACTTGGTTAAGTTTTAAGCATGAGTTCAATTACCAATTAGGAATTGATGAAAGAGGAAGAAATTAATGAGATATGATAGAAGCCATAATACGAAATGCATATCAGAATGTAAGCACAAAGAACATCAAACCATAACAACAAAATTTGTTAACGAAGATCGGCAAGATTGCCTAAGTCTCTGGGCCTTTGTCTCAGTGGGTGAGGCTTTCTTATTTCTATTAAATGATTCAAAAGTACATTAGAAAAGTGTCAAAAGTATTAAAAATTGTTTTGTATGTGTTCTTCTCGACCTCAATAATCCAACACAATTAACGACACTGAAAAAGGATGAGCATAGCTCCCGAAATTGGCCCGCAAAGTCCCCCTCAATGGCTTCCCTGCATAAAAATGACTTTGGCTTTCAAATTCCTCAACATTTCTCCTTTTCTGAACCTCTCTTATGCTGCTAATAACCCCTGGTTTATATATATTTGGATTTGGCATCAACCTCCCAACTTCCTCCCAAGATCTGGCCTTAAATCGGTCTCCAGATCCCCCAATATTGGCTAAAATCCATTAAAATCAGCTTAAATAGCCAAAAACAACATAGCATATGGTTAAAAACCAACAAATTGGCAAAATGCAAGGCACAACCCCTATTCTCGGGCTCCTGGCCATATGGGAGACTCCATATGCTCATGGGCTAGAAGTTGTATGTTGGCCCCTTGATTCTTGGCCTTAGTCACGTGGCTATGGCCCAAGTGGTCAAACCCTTACCTCTCGCACCCCAACTGGATTAGCTCTGAATCCACATATTCTATTCATAGCCCCCTAGTTGTGGGATAGTACCCCACCGACTAGGGCCTATCCCCTAACAAGCGAAACCACCAACTTTAATATTTATTACACCATATCACTAACAAGTCACACCCATAATGCAGTTGGTTAGCTCGGGGATTTTAGTTCATTGGTGCTCGTGGAGGTCGGGGGTTCAAAACTTGCGGGTAACAAAATGGTTTGACCCAACCAACATTGGCTAAATCTGGGGTGCCATGTGGCACCCTTTGATTAGGCCACATGTCACCCTGTGATTCATTCATACCACATAGTCAATGTCCAGTCAGTGCACAGTCAGTTACCACGTCACCGCCGTACAACCCAGTCACATGTCTAGTTAGTTGACACATCAACATCTGTACAACCCAGTCACCCTACCACTTCAGCTTGTGTACAATGACATGTCATTGTACAC
>SNQJ01S0165427.1:0-21093 GCA_010110895.2 Picea sitchensis | reverse complement strand
GTAAAAAGTTCAGCTTCTGGGTCATCTTAAATTTGTAGATACACCCTGTGTAAGATAGGGTATCTGACTATCCCTATTGACTAGTCTCAAGAAGGTGTTCCAGGTAAAACAATCATAACTTATTCCTAGAGTATCCAAATTGCGTGGGACTGGTTGCATTGGATTGTGGACAGCCTGTAGTATTTTGGGTACGAGTTTCAGAGTTTTATATCAATTATTTTGTGCGGGGAACACTATACAAGTGAGATCTCCTCGAAAGGCCAAAAAGAGGCAAGTTGTGGGGAAGTTACTGTAAATTCCACTTCGCACATCCAATTTTGATCAGATCTGCGGCATTGCAGAGAAGAAATATCAGAGAAATACATAAGAGAAAGTTTCATACCCAGAAGGGCCAAAAATTGGGAGATACACCAGAAGAAATATTGTCTAGCAGAACCACCTCAAAATCAAGGTTCAAAAGTGATACTTGGCCAACATGCCACCCAAAAAGGGAACTTCTACGTGGGACTGGCTGCATTGGATTGTGGACAGCCTGTAGTATTTTGGGTACGAGTTCTCAGAGTTTTATATCTATCATTTTGTGCGGGGAACACTATACAAGGGAGATCTCCTCGAAAGGCCGCCGAAAAGAGGCAAGTTGTGGGGAAGTTACTGTAAATTCCACTTCGCACATCCACTTTGATCAGATCTGTGGCATTGCAGAGAAGAAATATCAGAGAAATACATAAGAGAAAGTTTCTATACCAGAAGGGCTAAAATTGGGGAGAGATACACCAGAAGAAATATTGTCTAGCAGAACCACCTCAAAATCAAGGTTCGTGGGATATCTTTGGCCAATATGCTACCCAAAAGGGAACTGCACCAAATAAGCTCTTAGAAAATCCTACTAACCTACTTGGATGAAGGTGAAGAAATGCGTAGGGACATAAAATTAAAACGCCAAAATAAGATGGATTCAATGGAAGCTAAGATGGATTCAATGGAAGCCAAGTTGGATACCAAGCATTTAATTCAATGGAAGCTAAGTTGATGGATTCAATTAGAAGCTAAGATGGATACTAAGATGGATTCAATGGAAGATAAGAGATCATGGAAGTGATGAAAATTTCAACAGAGAAGACAACCAAAAGTGAAATTCATCCCATGAAATTCATGATGAGGACACAAGGAAGGTGAATCAAGAATGGAGAAACTCCAACTTTGGTTTGAAGACCAAATCCACGGTTCCTAAGATTGATATGAGGAAGTTTGATGAAAGGACTCAATCACATGGATACTTAAATGGAGCAATTCTTGATCTCCATAATGTGCCACATACACAAAAGGTAATGAATTGCTTTCTTTATATTTAGAACCTAATCAATTTGTTTGGTATCGATGGTTTTGTTCTCGCAAAATCACTCTCGTCACTTGGACAATTTTCACGGAAGAAATGATAGCACACTATGAGGATACAAGGAGCAATTACCATTCTTGTGTCAATTGATAAATCTCAAGCAAAAGGGTTCTCTACCGAGCACACTGGAGAACTTCCAAAGATTGAATATAAAGGTAACCAACATCCGTGATGAGCACCTGATTGATGTATTCATTGGAACCTTAAAGGATAACATCTCAACATGAGGTTCGCCTTTAGAAACCCAAATCACTGGAGAAACGCATTTAAGGTGGCAAGAAATGCTGAAAGTGTAACATGGCTATGGCTACCAGAAGGACCTATCCCAACATCTTTAGAGAGAACAATGCCCTCTCCCAAAAACATCTTCAACCTACAAGGTTGACACTCAACAATTGGAGGAAAGAAAAAGCAAAAGGTTTATGTTTAATTGTGATAACAAGTATAGTAAGGGACATAGTGTGGTGGAGAAGAAATTATTCTACATAGATTGTGAAGAGGAAGAAGAACAAGAACAAGAATCATATCAAGATGAAAACGTAGAAGCAATTTCGCTTGAAGAGTTGACTCCACGATATCGTAATGCATTGGTTGGAATTAGCACTCCTCAAACCTCAAGATCGAAGGATACATCAAAAATAAAAAGGTAATTAGTCCCAATTGATTCGGCAAAGCATTCAATTTCATTCATCGTAAATTAGCCAAAGATCTCAATTGTTTTGTATATCCAAATGAAGCCAAGTAATGATTGGGTGATGGAGGAACTATCAATTCCTTAGGAAAATGCAATAAGATCAATATTACTATGGGGAATATGTAATGAATAGTCCAATGGATTGCTACACCCATGGGTGCCGCAGATGTGGTACTAGGAATCCAATGGTTACAATCATTAGAACAGTTGGATTTTAATTTTCAAGAACTTTTCATGAAATTTTCATTGGAAGGAAAAGAAATTGAGTTAAGAGGTATCATGGAAGCCCGGTAAGGTGATAAGCTTTAACGGCATGACAAAAATTATTGAAAAAAATGGGCATCAAGGCATTATTGCACAACTATGCTCACTAGATGTTCACAAACATCTGCCACCTATTCCTCAAAATTCCAAAGGATCTACTGATAAGCATTCCAAAGTATTTGAAGATATTCTAAAGGTCTCTGCACCCACTTAAACATGATCATGAAATTCACCTCCACCTTCGGGAGTGTTCCTCCTAACATCAAAGCCATACGCATATCTCACACCTCTAAGAGTAAATGAGCCACATGGTTGAAGAAATGTTAGAGGTTGGCATTATTAGACCTAGCCAAAAGTTCTTACTCGCACTCAGCAATGGTATTCAAGAAAGATAGCTCATGCATGTATGTGTCCGTGATTATAGAGAGCCCAACAAGGTCACTATTAAAGATAAGTTTCATATACTTGATTGATGAATTGTTAGATTAAATACAAGGAGCAATCTATTTCAAAAATTGGATCTCCTGTGGTATCATCGATCGTATCGAAGGAAGAAGATATCCTAAAAACAATAATTCAACTCATGAAGGCCATTATGAATTTTGTCATGCCTTTTGGCCTTACAAATGCACTTCCACATTCCAAGGGTTGATGAATTCCATTTTCAAGCTCCTTCCTTCGTAATCAGGTTAGTATTTTGATGATATACAATCTATAGCAAATGTTGGAGGATTATGTGCAATATGTTGACAAGGTGCTACAAACTATCTAAAGGAGCAAACAACTATATGCTAAAACCATCCAAATGTTTCTTTGGAGCAAAAAGAGGTAGAGTATTTGGGTCACATTGCATCCTCATGAAGGCGTCAAGGCAGACCCCAACAAGATCAAGGCCATGATGGACTGACGATTCCCAAAACATTAAAAAATCTGAGGATTTGGTTTATCAGTTACTACCAAAAGTTTGTTTCGAACTATGGAAGAATAGCAACACCTTTAACGACACTAACTAAGAAGGATGCATTTTTCCGCTGACCTCCGTGAGGCAACTAAAGCTGGAACAACTTAAAGAGGTGATGTGTTAATCTCCTGTCTTGACCACTCCGTACTTCACAAAACCTTTATTGTGGAATGTGATGCTCGAGAAATGGAATTAGTGGTCGCCTAATGCAATAAGGAAGGCCCCGGCTTTTGAAAGTCGACCACTCAAGGAAGAGACTTTACACAAACCCATTTATGAGAAGGAAAATGATGGCAATACTACATGCATTGAAAAATGGCATCCTTACCTAATAGGCACTTCCGTCAAAAACATCATGATAGTCTTAAATAATTTTTAGAACAAAGACTATCTTAAGAAAAAAAAAAACGGGCAACCAAGATTGGGCCATGATTTTGAAATCGCCCATAAAAAGGGGAATAAAAATTTTGTGGCAGATGCACCTCAAGAAATGATGAAGATGTTGAGGCCTTTGTACACCGACCATCCAAACCCATTGACAATACAGCCAGCGACGAAACGGAAAACGACCAAAAGCGTGACCCCTTCATTCAAGTTGTTGTAACAGATTCCAGCAGAATGACATTTGTATTGGAAAAATGATTCACTATGGTACAAAGATCGCTATATTTATGTAAGAACTCCCAACTCGGGAACAAAGGTACTATTGGAATTGCATTAACCTTCTCCAATAGAGGCACTCTGATTTTGAAAACCTACCATAGAGTCAAGAAGGATTTTTTTGGATGGCCTTTAAAACCGATGTTCAAAGGTTTGTATAACGTGGCTTTCCAACAAAATAAGGTGGAAACAATTAAGACCCCCAGGTCTTTACAACCATTATGTTGAAATACTAATACAATCGAGAGGTGAATCAGTTGTTTATAATTTTAAACAATTTTACACCTTCTTTTAACAATTATTAATATTTCTTCTTCATGTGTTATCAAGCAACATACAATATATGGACAAGTAGTATAAAGATCATCGTACACACACACACAAAATACACAGACAGATTTTCACGAGGAAACCCATAAGGAGAAAACCTCTTCTTCTTAAAAAATGATAGGCAATCTTTTCACCAGACATCATTTATAATTGAGCACTAACTCAATGTGAGGCTGCTACCTCCGCTTTCTGTTAAGCCGTGAACTTGTTTGAGAGCGCCCAACTCTCTCGGGTTTCTCTAGCACCTTCTATAAGGAAGCACCAACTCCTCGAGTATTCCAACACCAACCGATGGAAGTACCTCACCGCCATATTGTTACACCCGTATAATGTAGAACACTGTTCCCAGCACCGACTCGCCACCTCGCTCTCCTGCCACTGGCCCATAAGCTAACTTCCCCGCGGTTCAAGCTCCGACTTGAACCCTCCTGAGGACAAGCCAGTCCTCCTGTTAACCTCCTCCCAACCCTCCTAAAATATTAATGGTTAAATATACATCTAACTTACGATAAACCAGTTCTTACCACTTCTTTTGTTCTTTAATTTGGTCTTCCTCGCTATTCAACAACCGGCCTGCATTCATGCCTCTGCCATTCTCGCCTCTGCTTCTGTTCGGTCCATCATATTGCTCTTCTCTGTTCTCGTTCTACGCAGTTCCTTTTCATCATGCATTTATTCTCTTTCTCTCATCTTTTTTTCTACTACTATCTATTTTTCCTTCTTCAATGATCAATAATCCACTCTGGGTTCCTTATCTATTTTTTTATACCTTGTTATGACGGTTCTACTTCTTTCCATGGAGAATCTAATAGACATTGGTTCTTGGCAATCAAACGCTAAATCCCATTCATCATTCTGGCTCTTAACGGATTTACAATTGAAGCCTTAATGAGTGAGTATACACAGCAACCCCATCAAGGCTTGATCCAACTAAGTTCAGATCCCATCGATTTCACCCATCGCTATTTCGGCATTTGTGATGTCGAGTGCACATGTACTCTGAACCTCCGATTCTCCGATTCCCCGATTTGCTCTTTTCTCCGAAGCTTAGCCCTTCGACTCGCCATTGAATGGGTCCATGTGACCAGCTATCACGCGACCACCACCATACCTCTCGAAAATGTGTGCTAGCCCTCCTAGCTATAATAATGTCCATATGATCATTTGTGACCTCCGTCATATCATTCCATCGGAGTTTCTTCACTCACGATGTCATTGTACACATGCCTCGTAGTCCCCGATCCCGATTTCCTCGGATGATCGAGATCAACTACCCGCATCCCTCGCTTGATTTAATTCCACAAGGATATTAATCGCTAAATCGCAGATATCATACTGGTTTTCAACGTCAAGCGATTTCATGCTATGAAGTCCCCGGACACGAACCTCCCATGGCTTCATCTCCCTTGGCAACTTCAAGACCGACGGTTATTTTTCTTTCTGGAAATTTGAACAAGATCCTACACACCACTCTTCTTCCCTTTTCCTCTGTAAGCTCTTGCTGTGCCCATTTTCTTCAACGCTATTCCTCCCGAGCTTTTTATCCCATCCCACCGTCTCCCCACTGCTGCTTTACCAGCACAACAATCATCAACGCGATCCTTATCCCTATCAATTTTAACACATTATCCATCCCAAGTCACTACCGGGAGGGAGGTTTCCATGGATTTCATCAATGTGTTACCAAAAGTCCAAGGAGAAAAGTCATCATGGTGATTGTTGATAGATCCAACCAAGTATGCACACTTTTAGCCTTCATCCCTTCAAAGCTAGTACGCTTGCCAACGCGATTCATGGAGATACCAAAAGCTACACATGTTCTTCAAAGATTATTAGAAGTGATAGAGATCCCATATTCACCGGACATTTTTGCACATAATTATTTTCTTGTTTGGTACTCAATTGGCTCATAGCTCATCCTATCATCCTCAATCTGATGGACAAACTGAGATAGTGAACACATGTCCGGAAGGATACCTTGTTTTGTCTCTTATAAATAAACACAATGGTTCAAATGGTTACCCTATGTAATGGTGGTATAACACTTCCTTTCATATAATGCAACAAAATGACACCATTTATGGTGCATCTCTTTATGGATACCACCTCCTTCCATCACTTCTTCTAAAGAAAAATCTAAGGTTCACAAAGTTGAAGATCACATCAGAATCAACAACAAATTCTACAGACCTTAAAGGACAACTCCACCATGGCACAAAATCACATGAAACAACACAATCAGATCAACTCTAGAGGAAAGAAGTTTTGAAGTAGGGGATTGGGTATTTTAAGACTACAACCATACAAACATGTCCCCAAGAAAAGCCAAGAAGGATAATAAATTATCACCAAAGCACTATGGCCCTTATAAGGTGTGTTGCAAAGATTGGTACTATGACATACAAAATTGGAGCTACCTGCAAGATCTCTCTCAATGAAAGTACACCCGCCCATGTTTCATTCTAAAGAAGGTTATAGGTGACAAGATCCCAAATTAAAACTATAATATTTAACTTGACGAGGAAGGAAAATCATATTCGAGCCTGAAGCCATCAATGGCACAAGAATTACTAACTAAGGAATAGATCCATTTCAGAGTATCTCATTAAATTTGGAGGGAAACTACTCTCCACTTAAGATTCCACTTTGGGAAGGTTGAGCCCCTTTATACGTAAGCATCCAGTTACTTCAAGGCTAGGACAACACTTGTCTCAAGGGAGGGCATGTTAAGCCCCAATATTGGCTCATTTCCCCTTTTTAATTGGGGTGCATATTAGATTATAAATGCTATTTTAGTTTATGTCGGCTTTAGGCTATTAGTTCTAATTTAGATTAGGTAATGTTATTTAATTATGTTGGCTTTAGGCTATACTATTTGTAATTATACCTCCTAGTTCCTATATACCAAGGAGACATTTTCATTTTGAATCATTCCTACTTGAACATTTAAGGGGTAAAAGGAGGAGGTTGCCCCCTAAAGAGGCTTATTATATGAAATTATCTCTTCACATGCCAAAATTTTCCTGAGGTTTTATGCTATATTGATGTTTGGTTCTTAACATATAGTGGGCCTATTCAAATATTATGGCCACATTACATTAATCATCCTCCTTTAGGTACCCCTAGGTATCCCATATTGTCATCACTATGTACATTCCATTCCATTCCCCAAGTACTTCATCCCCAAAACATGAAAGAAATACATAACATGAACCCATTGAGCATTGTAGTCAACTGGTACCATGCACAAGTATCCATCCATCCTAGTGAAACATGAATATGGGGTCCAACCGTGGTCTTTCCTCCATCTTGGATTTTTATTTCTTCTGGGATCCATGTTCTTTGCCGCACTACTCTAATAATATCTCCATGCATTTTCTTTAGTCCTCCATGTGCCTCCATATTGGTTGTCTCTATGGTTCCATGTTGATCCATAGTAAGTTTGTTGATGCTCATGCCATTGTCTTGATGTTTTTGTTTCTTTGCAGGGTGGTGATACAACCTTAACTCCCATCTCTTCCATCTTACTCTTCAACATGTGGTTTTGTAGATTCTTCTTCATGTTTATGCCCTCTTAGGTATTTTCTCTGCCTAAGTTTCCTAGAGGCTCTCTTCCCTATTCAACCTTGAATCTTCATCTTATGCAGTCATTAGGCACCACAACTAGTTTCAAGCAAAACAGTCTCCACCCAGGCCCTCTTTATTGCTATAAGAAAATATTCCAATGTAATTCTTTCTTTTTATTGTACCATAGTTTCCATAAACTTTTGCACATTAATATCAACTATACCAATTGATTCCATCCAAGAATATCCAAGAATATGATCCACATAACTATATCCATAGCATAAATTCCCAAAATGAAACACATTTATCCATTGTAATCTTTCAAATCTTGGAAAAATTGAACATTTTCACCTTTAACCTGCGGTGATTTGAATATTCTTTGCAGATACTTGTAATATTTTAGCCAAATTAACATTGATAAAATTCATGCTAGCAACTAGGGTTAATATAAACAATCATATTCTCTTGTTGAATATATCCATGAACCTGTAATATGATTTTGTCATATGAAAATAAATCCTAGTGTTCTTGTTATCCTTTTTCACAACATGAGACCATCTATCTAATTTTTTTTTTTTTTATATGTTTCATCAGAAAGTGTTGTCACCTTGCCATGGTTAAGCAAACTCCACCAAATGGTTGCATCACCATATGATTGAAGAGGGAGAACCACTCTCCAAAACATACCCCAAGAAGGCTTCATCTCTTTTTATGTACTTTTCAATACTAGGACCATCATCTTTTCCTGTAGAATGCATCTTGCTTGCTATAACAAAAAAATAGGACTACAGTTTTAAAGAAAAATCACTTACTTTGCAACAAAGCTCCTTTATGTGTTAGGGTTTGAGGACAAAATTGAAAATGATCATAACTTCACCTTATACTTCATATTGGCTATTATGACCCCAATTATGAAATGTCACAGATTTTTTGGATCTAATGGTACTGTTTTGATTGAAATGTGTTTACTATGTTATAAAGATATCCAATCTATGAAATTTGTGGTTGTCATTGAAAAGAACCAAAAATGTATATTTTGAATCGACGACATCTCCACTTCCCGGACTTCATTTTGACTGATTTTTTGAAATTGGGTATGCTTTCAAGAGGAAATCAAATATGTGGTTGGTTTCTACAAATTCTAACATAAAATTTGAGAAATCGACTTGAATATTTTCGTCCTTTTTTCGTCAAAAATATGAAAAAAAAGAAAAATCCTTTCCACTTTGTGCCCAAAATTCTCCCAATTTCATGCCCAAAAATAGCTCTGATACCACTTAGAAACTTCAAAGATATAACAAAGAACCCACCATAAAAATTCATAAATAAACCTTAAACACTAAATATACCAAACATTCACCATGAACAACGCTTTTAATAATATAAAGAGACTTAACCCTTAAGGGAGGGTAACACCAATTACTTCTTATGGAATGAATCACTCCACAAGCCATGCTTGCTACAAGACAATGCGATCTAACACCTATCCAATACAATGATACTCATGTGTATTTATACTTTCTCATGAGTATTCTTAGGGATACTTTCTCATGAGTATTCCAAAGGAGTCTATGCCAACTACCCCTCATTATTATATTATTTCCTTTAATTATATAGTGGCCTATTCCATTATTTATATGACCACATTACATTCATTACCCCCTGAAATCTCACTAAAATTCCATACCCCCATATTCCCTCCCTAGGTACATTACAAAAATAACCAACCACAATTGTACTCAAACACCACAGCTACAACACTTGAACACACCCTCCGCCATATACATCCAAAATGCCCACCACAAACAAAATCATAAACAATAAATCTACCCCTTTATCTAGATATGTGTTGAATCACTTAACCAATTCATGTCTATTTTATGTCAAATCAACATCCACAACAAGTGCTAGAGTCTACTCAATCAAGAATATAACATAAGTTAAAAATCAAATATGCAAGTACAAAATATTTTGACGCTTAAACTTCATATATATGTATAGAAGATGAAGTACATGTAAAGTATGCAAACAAAATACTGCACTTCTGCATAAGCACCCTCCAAAACTCCTAAATGGAGAAACCATAAAACCTAGCCACAAACCCCTTCCTAGATAGGACACACCTAACTAAAGTTTATCGCCCAACATCAGACATCACACAAATGTACCTCCAAGTACATCATCAAATCACATGAAAACCATTGGACAAGCAAAGGCATCCCACCAAGGATAATGTTATGCCTAGCTCTCCAAGCAAATCATTTCACCATGCTCAAGGTCTCCACACAAGTGCTTTTGTCTTCCTTAGGGTTCACAAACCCTTGCACAAACAAACCCTAGAGATATCCCAGCCTCTTACATGTTTATCCTAGCCGAGTCCTCAACCTTAGATCTTCAACTCTTGTATCAACACAAGCACTAAGACTATTTGGAACATGAGTACAATAAACAAGTCTTCTCCCAAGCATCATGCCAGCTCAAAGTCTTCAAGCTAAGCTCTACATTATCTTTCCCTAGCCTCCATGTATACAATGATGAAATATAAGGCATCAACTCTTCTCTTCATGTCTTCTAAGGTTTAGAACTCAAGCATTTCTCCTCTTACTTCACAACAAGAGCCACATCCTCTGCAAGATAAGGCATCGTCTCCTCCAACGCTATGTTCTCCTCTAAAATTTCCTTACATACCACAAACCATAAAGTCCTCTTGCATATAATAAGATTAATCTCTCTAAGAACATCCAAGTGCTCTCTTTGTTTTTCTATTTTTCCTAGGCTTATATTTATAAAACCCTAAGACTTACTCCTACAATACTTGTCCAAGACAATTACAAAGATAGAATAAAGAGTACAATGATGGTTCATAATAAAAAAGGTTATCTCCTCCCTTTCTATAGAATACGTGAGGGAGGTCAAAATAAAACATGGATTTAGGTCCATACAAATAACCAACAAGGAAACCCTACAAGGAGCATTGTATAATACAATGATAACATGAGTCATACAAATATGATTTACAAATCCCCTACCCCAAGATGGTGCACTCTCCCACAAGTTGTTATCCCAATACTACCTCTTCCATAGTGGCTCATTGTCCAAGTGTCCTCATGCAAGGCATTCATCCTCTAGTTGTGTGCCAAGTGTCCTCCTATGTCTAATGCTCCTTGACATGTGTGCTATTGTGGTTACTATGTTCCAATGATTCTCCTCAACATATGTGTCTAGGTCCACAACCAACCTCCATGAAGTATGCTCCTCAACCAAAGCATCCTCATGTCAAGTGTCCAACCTCCAAGGTGTATGCCACATGGTCCCATGTTCTTAGGGCTAACTGCCCTCCTCTAAGTGCCTAATGCTCATCCTCCTAGGTAGGTATCTCCCCTAATTGAGCAATGTACTCTCTCATTGTGTGAACCCAATGGGTTTGTCATCATGACTTTCTCTCTTATTTTGTATCCTTCAATGTGATTGTTGTCTCATATCGTATCCCTAATGTGATTGTTGGCACATGACTTGAAATACCTAATAAGTGGACATGTGTTTGTAAAGACCCAAAAGTTGTGCATGTGTTTTGGCACCAAATAAGCATGTGGGCATGTATTATGGACTAAGAGAGATGTTTTATAATCCTCATGAACGAGCAATTGCCAGAAAATAAGCATTTGAGCAATTTACAAGTCTATGTGTGATGTATTGTAATCCCAATGAGAATGGAAAATGGTCCATTGTAAGACCTCAAAAAATGGGCATATAAACAATGTTGTGGCTCGTCAAAGAGAAGTATTATATTCCCTCAAATGGAAATACATTTGGATCTAGATGAAAATTGTTGAAATAATGCAACTGCAAAATGTATTCCAATTATTATTGTTATATTGACACAGGATTAACCCTGTGGATTAATCATGCCCGTCATTGCATTGCCATCAGCAAATCCCCTTTAAGGATTTCCGTCACCTACAAATAAACGGGCAGACAATAAAGCCCGTCCTCAAATCAGCCATTATTGAGACCCGCATCAATTTCCAAAATGCGCCTACCTGTTCCAGAGCCAAAGTGAAACCCTTCACACATGCCAGTCTTGTATATATAGGGAGACTAACACCTCACTTTATCACACAAATCAACTTGCTCATTCTCTTATGAAGAAAGCTGCAATTAATAGTTGGAGAGAGGACATGAGCGTCAACAGACCCCTGGAGAGACCATCCGCATTTACCGGAGTTATCCTGAACACAGCGCTTGGCTTGCTTAGGCGAAAGCCTTTGCTGGGTTTCTTCCCAGAGGGCTCCCAGATAAAATGCCGTGTCCCAGGAATGTGTATTTCTGACCCGGCATAAGGATGCTCTTATCTATTGAAATGCAAAGAACTATAATGGCATAAACATTAACATGGTATTAGAGCCAACCCAAGGAAGCATATTTCACAAGAGGAAAACGCCAAGTACTGCACTCCAAATTATTAGGGTTTTGCAAAAGTGAATCTTTTCACCTCCAAAACCACCTAGAAAGTCACGCCCTCCCCCAAGGATCATTTTGGCATCCTCAAAGCACTTTTTTAGTGGCTAGATCTTCCGAAAGTGAAACCCTAGTTTCAATAAGTACCAGAAAACCAGAAAACCGGCACGGCACCTGGCACCAAAATTCAAATCCAGATCGATTTTGATTCGGTAAAGTTTGATTTTCAAATTATGACTACACTAACATACTCTCAACAACGTGATTTGTCCCCTGGATCGAATTTCAAAATTTGAAGTTTGAAAATTAGGGTTTGCTCATAAAACTCTAAGTCAGTAGCTACGCATTCGGGCCAGTAGTTGCGTACCAGATAACCAGCTTGCAATCAATTCTTGAAATTTTCTCAAGAGTTGGAAATGATTACCGCTACTACCAGAAGGAGCCACTACATGCAAATGCTATCAGAGTTATGTACTTACATATGTTTAATTATTAAACCCTAAAGAGTATTTAGGAGATTCTACATAGATCCGCTGTGGCGATCTCAAGATTCAACAGATTCATAGGAATGATGTAACCTAGGTGTGATTATTCTGACATACATCTATTTGATATGACATTATCTTGATCTAGGTTGCATGTTGAAGTTATCATACTAACCATTAGTAAAAATTAAGTTCAAGGTATTAGATTGATTAATTTGAGTTTATAGAGTTTATTCTTTAACCTAGCTTTCATATTGTCTTAATATAAAAGACAGGGTGAAGAAAGCATTTTTCATTTTGAGTGAAGGAGAATTGGAATAAAAGCAAGCACTCACTCTTTGAGGACAAGGCTCCGTGCTCTGATTAATCAAGACTAAAGGTACACATGACAAGCTGATGAATTTAGTTGAGATAGCAATCATCCTAAAGTATTATACTTGGTAGCATGTGAGAATATAGATGTAAATACTCTACCTAATATGACTAACACCTCCTCAAGGGAAAAACCACGTGTTAGTTCCTGTGTTGCCATGGAAGAATGCTTGGTCACAACATCTATGAGAGTGTTAATCATTTCAGACAGGACTTCACCTTAATCTTTACCGACAAATTCGATATGATAGCCCAAATGAGCCAACGGATGATTGTCTGCGGCTATTGTTCTATATTATCAAGAAGGATATTATTCCTGTTGTTGTTTTGTTGACCTTTCTACAGGTCACATGAGGAAGCTATAACGAAGGTTGTAGAAGGCAACGCCTTCTAAAGGAGACCAGAATGAAGCAATCGGGCTACTCCGAAATGAAGAAATGGCTCACATAAGCTAGAGGGTCACTCAAGCCGCCATGACCACGCCATTGAAGAATCCTACTGAAGATTAGCTCACTTCAACCACAAGGTGCTACCATACATATGCAAAGCCGTCACAGGCTTACTTAACCCAAAGCAGACCATGAAGGCGCATGCAAATGGATGCACAAGGAAGAACCCTCAAGAAACCAAGCCCCAAGAGGGACAACAAGGCATAAGGAGTCCTAGAACTCATTCATTCGCATGTATGTGGACTAATGCCATCATCCCTCCATTAATGGAGATGTTGGGACTAAGAGGGAAATAACTACTCATAATCCTCAACAAAATGGTGTAGCTAAAAGGAAGTACATTACAACAATTATGGAAGCTGCAAAGACCATGATTCACGACCGATCTCCTATGTGCTTATGGGCAAAAACAGCAACTCATGTGCGATAACAAATTATCCCATAGTGCACCTAGTTCAAGACCCCGTAAGAAATGTTCACCGAAAGAAGGCGCAGGTGCTCATCTCAGTATTTCTCATCGGCCCAATAACATTTATTCATACCAAAGAGAAAAGAAACAAGCTCGAACCCTCCTTAAAGAAGGTAATATTTGTGGGATAATCGTGTGAGGTATCCAAGGCCTTCGTAATATATACACCGCCATATTGAGATCAACAGGACGGACTTTGATGAAGAAGCAACACTTAAGAAATCGAAGATGCCTGAAGAAGTATATGAAGAGGAACTTGTAACCGTGACTACAAAACTGGGTGAGGTAAGTTCCTAGAGTTGCAGAACCCGTAAGGGAAGTCATAGATTTCCATGATGAGGAGACTCCAAGATCATGATATAATAGAAGTTCAAGAACCTCCTCAAAATGACCTTCTCCGTGAAAGAAAGTCCGCTTTGGGCAAGAGAGCTTATTCAAGATGGAGAGAAGTATGGTGTCTGCATGAACCACGACAAGACAAGTGAAGAGACCAACGCCATTCTCTAGTTGGCTACACGGATTTGATGTGAAATCTACTTGATGTGAAGAACCCACATGCTTTGAAGAGGCCATCCAGAAGAAGGAATGGGCGATGCCATGACAGAGGGAATATTAATCCATAATAAAGAATGATGTATAGCCAGTTCCCGTAATTCAAAAGTAAGGATGTGGTATGATCAAAATGGTTCTTCAAGATAAAAACATGTCACGACGAAGTATTGGAAATATAAAGTAAGATTTGTCACTGCGGTTTTCTCCTGCATCTGAAGGTATCGATTATGAAGAGACATTCGCCCGTGGGTCGGATACACTTCGGATCGAATCCATTATAGCTCTTTGCCTAAGATGAAATGGAAGCCGCATCTGTATGGACATGAAGACAACTCGGGATTGGCGTTATCGAAGAGGAAGTGTATATAGAGAGACCTCAAGGATTTGAGAGGTTGAAGACAGAAGTCTCATGTTTGTCGATTGAAGAAAGTATATAATGGATTGAAGCAAGCTCCCGTAGCTTGGTATTGTCTTCATATAGACAGTTTCTTGACGAGCTTAGTTTTACCAAGAGTAAAGAAGACTCAAAATCTCTACTTCAAGATTATGGATAATGAACCAAGAATATTACTATTTATACTGGATGACTTATTCTTAACTGAGAAGAAAAGATCATCGTTGAATGTAAACAAAGCCTTGCCACAGAATTTGAAATAAAATACCTTTACCTAATGCATTATCTCTTAGTTCTTGAGGTATTAAGTAAAGTCCGAAGAATCTTCTCAACTGTAGAAAGGCACGGGTCGAAATCTTTAAAGATTCAACATGCTAGGAATGTAAGTCCATGAATACCCCACAGCCGGGTTGAAGTTGTTGGTCGATACTTCGCCGACGATAGACGCCAATCAGAGAGACAAAATCATGGGATCACCGATGTACCGACGCAACACCGCACCATACATCCTGCCTTTGGCAAAGAACACCCTGAGCCTACCGCAGATTCTAATACGTCTCATCCAGCGGGCCGCAAAACATGTGATGCAGGCACCCAAAGGCACAATGGATCATGGTCTCAACTATGATGGAGATCATGAATTTAGACTGGTTGGTTATACTGATTAATATTGGGTTGGAAGGGTTTTTGATAGAAATATTACTTCAGGATGTTGTTTCATTTGGGGATCAGCCATGATCTCGCGGGCAGAAAGAGCAGGAAGTGCAATCCAAAGATGTTCTCAACATAGCGAAGCGCATACACACGCATGTCTCCGGCCACGCAGTGCCGCGATTCAAAGCTATTTGATGTGCCTATTTTTTTGACTTGAGATGAGACAACCTACGATTCTATGACAACTAGAGTCGATAAAGATGATGAGAACTTCAGATTCCACTAATAATGTGCCGATAATATAGATCCGATATCATTTCATCCGCCACATGGTACAGAGGAGCTCTGAAGCTCCAAGACATTAGCACGGATGAATAGGTTAAGCCGAATGTTGTTGACTCAGTTTCCTCATCTCGTAAAGTTTGAACACTTTCGAGATAAGCTTGGTATAGTCCGAAAGGACCTCCTCCCCCGAAAAGGGGAGTATATATATTTTCCTGCTTCTGACCTCACTAGATGTGAAGATGATTCATTGCTTCGACCTCGCTGTTAGACGCAGCGCCACGCCAGTGTTCCTGGTTCCACCTAGTTGTTGATCGTAGCAAGATGAGTCATGCTTCAATCTCACTATTAGATCGAAGCATGACGCCAGGTGTTCTTTGCTTCCGACCTAGTTGTTAGATGTAAAGCAAGATGAGTCATGCTTAACATCTAACAACTAGGACAGAAACAAGGAACACATCAACAACTCGCTTCTGACCTCATTGTTACATGTAAAGAAAGATGATTCCTCGCTCCTGACCTAGTTGTTAGACGAAAGCTTAGAGATGTTGATGTGTTCCTTTCTTTCACCCTCGTTGTTAGACATAAAGTGAAATGATGATATTACTCGCTTCTGAACTAGTTGTTATACATAAAGCAAAATGATTCCTTGCTTCTAACCTCGTTGTTAGACATAAAGCAATATGATGATGTTCATTGCTTCTGACCTTGTTGTTAGATGTAAAGCGAGGTGTTGATGTTTTCCTTGCTTCTGTCCTAGTTGTTGGACGTAAAGCGTGACGTTGTGATTACTCGCTTCGACCTAGTTGTTAGACGAAAAGCGAGATGATGATATTCTTGCTTCGACCTAGTTGTTAGACATAAAGCAAGATGATCGGACATCGAGCTACTAGCTTAACCGCTGTAACATTGAGCCAATGTAGTAATCATGTTCTAGTGCCGCGGACGAGGTATCATTTTTACCGGGACATAAGCATATTTGGTGCAGATGATGATAGTATTCTTTCAAGAATGATGATGTCATTGATGAAGAAAATCATGACTCGTGAATATAGCTAATGTTTCAAGATGATATTGACGAGGCCTCTGTCTCCATGCCACCTGATGATGCGACTTTCTCTTGCCTCGATGTCGGGATAAAGAATACCCTACTTTAAGTTAAGGGGGAGGCGAAATAATGTAATTGTGAAAAACATTCTTATTATTATTGTTATTTTATTATTAGGATTAATCCCTGCTAGATTAATCATGTCGGTAATTGTATTAGGACCAAATCCCTATGATTGTCATCGGACAATTATAATGGCAGAATAAGAAGTCGGCCCCCAATGTATTATCGAGACTCAATTAATTTAAAGGTGGGTTTAACCACCAAGAGTGAGAGGTCAGCCCCCATTTTCAAGAAACCCTTCACACGCCTTGTATATATAGGAGACTAGCTTCACTTCTAACGACAACTCACTTGCTCATTCTATGAGGCAAGCCGCATCACTACTGGAGAGAGGGACAAGAACGGCAATAATCCCTGAGACAGACCATCGGTACTGGCTTGGAGCCATCTCGAACACTGTATGTCATTTGGCGATATGGTGCTCTTGTCGGGCTTCCCCAGAGGGCTCTCAGATAAATGCCGCGTCTCAGAACGTGTATTTCTCAGTGATCTTGTTCTTATGATGTTCTTATCTATTGAAATGCAAAGAACTATAATAATATAATAATGGCATAAACACTAACAAGAATTATTCTCAATAAATATTGAGGAGGATTGTTGAAATATAATATTTATGATGTTTATGAAATATTCATATGATGCCACATAAATATTAAAAGGTAACTCTTAAATGATAAAAGGATAATTGTGTAAAGATCAAAAAATGAGATCAATGCCTCATGTGAGCCTAGTTGACTTCGTCAAATATAATCACTCCTATATTCTATTAATAAGAGGCACCATACTTAATTGTGTATTAGGATGGAAAGTCACTGGAAAAGGAGGTGTGGTTTGCTACACGATTAGTTTATTCCCTCATACTTGACTAAGATTACTTAGATATTATGTTATCACATTTTTGTGACTTAATGTATTGATGAGAGAATTAGGAGCATCATTTGCAATGAAATGCATGCACTCTTGTCTTGTTGTCTACTATTGAGAGAGATTTTCATAGTGATATTCCCATTGTTATCCCCTATCCTAGTGATAACTAAGGATATCATGTCTCGAGGCCCACAGGTCCTAGACATGGAGTGTCGAGAGCTGAATGACTTGAGCATGGTCCCGGAGGGCCCATCGTTTCTTTAGTGCAACCCATCTATCAACAACAACAATACCCATACCACCAACTTGGTCTTGAAGTAGCAGTAAGTCTTTCTCCATGAGGTAATGAGTCTGGGTATCATGGTATGTGTCACTCTAATTATTGAAGCACTTGAATATGTTGCACGGAATTCTCCTTCATTTCATAACGTTTGTTTGGAAATTATGCTCTTTAACTTGCTCATACCTGGGAGGGTGACATGATTCCCTAGTAAGTTGATCTCCCTTTAGGATGGGTTTCCATTGGGTGGGTGTATCAAAGGTCATCGTCCATTCCATCCATACTTACCACTTTCCATCCTTACCCCTCTCGTTCCCCCCCTACCTTTGTTCGGGCATTCGGTTTGCCACACTAGGAAGGGTTGTACCTTGCCTTATGGGAAGAAGGGACTAAAGGCCCAGAGGGTAAAAGTAGTTGGGAAGAGTTAAAATCCAAAATGAAACCTTTGGGATGCTTCACCCAGGGATTCCCTAGAAAGAAGTAAAAGGCTTCTCAATAAGAAAAGGGAATCCATAAGATAAATAAACACTCAAGGTATTAGTTGGTGGATGGGAGGTCTCATCATGAGCCGACCTATTAGGACCATGTGCATGTAACAGTATGACACTACGATCTATCTGGTCACCAAACCAGGGTAGTGGCTCTTGGTGGCATAGCCAAGAGAAAGGGGGTCTCATCACAAGCCAACCTTCTCATCTCCGTGAAATGTTTGTGGAACACTGTTACTTCTGGTCACCAAGCCAAGAATGTCCCTCAACTCTTCCCTCGAAGAACAAAAGAAAAAGCAATAAGACTAAGAATAAAAGGCATTGAATGGGATGGGAAACAATGGCATCCATGATAAGGTGCAACTCGCCCTCTACAGAGGCACCCATAGGTAAGACCTACATTTCCCTGTTATCACTGCACCCTATGCCCAAACACTTCCCATGTCACCTTACACACACTTACATGACCTAGATTGGCTCTCACCTGGGAAACACCCCAAACTTAAGGAGGATTAGCCCAATAGGACATCATGAGACACTCTTCAAACCTGACTTGTTAAATTGCATAACGTCTAGCATTTGTCTAGGTAAAGGGGGGTTTGATGCACATGTTTGGGTAATTTGATTATTAGATGTGATTGACATTGCTATGATCCCCGTGACTTATGAATCCCTGGAGGGCGTACTTGTTGTTTCTTCAGGACTTTGCCTGGTGGACAGGTACATATGGGGGAATGATTAGCTCGGACCTCCATGAGGCTGAAATCCCACAGATGGATGTTGTGGCCCCAACCAGGGGAAGAGAGACACCAGAGGCTTGCACCAGGAAGAAAGAAGGATGTTTCCCTCGAGACACTCTGGTAGGCCTAAACCCAAGGGGGTCTTGCCTTTCCAACAAGACATTGACCCTTTAGAGTCCATGACGTCATCATTTTGACCTTAGACATCATCCAAGGTTTGCATTTATGAGGGAAATTATATGCTAGTTGGACGTGTGGCAACATTCATGGCCCTTGGAGGCCAAACATTATGCATTTGAGGTCTAGCATTCCACCTTAGGGGGATAACGTCACCCTATAAGGGCATGACGTCACCCTATAAGGGCATGACATCACCCTTGGAGATGAAATTAGGGTTCAATTAATGCCATTTATGTAAAAACTAGATTTTAAATGTAATTTGGCCATGTCGAACTTTTTATGACCTAATTTTAATTAAAGGTCATTGATACTGTATAAATAGAGAGAGAAAACTCTAATTTTTTCATCATTCACTCATCACACAAGTGTGTGGTCTGAAATTCGGCCCTCTTTAAGGGTTATTGGCTTAACTAAGTGGTGCACAACTTCTTGGAGGCAAATTTCAATGTATTTTGGCTATTTTTCATTATGGAGGATCTTCAACTAGGCTTTGGCTTGATTATTCTTGGCGAAGTAAGTAGAAAATATGAAATTTGTTTATGTTATTGAATACTTGTGGTAAATTTTACTTGGTTCATGTTAAAGATTATGAAATTGCTTGCTTAAAACCCTATGAGAGAAACATAAGTTGTTATCTTTCTCTCTATAGTTTTCCACTTGTTTAATTTTCTCAAAGTACACCTTGTTTAGAAGTAGCTACTAGAGCCCTAAATGCTAGCACTCTAGTAGCCCTACTCTAATTGCCTATTGCATATATGATTTCCAAATTGTCTAAGGAAAGAGAAACCGCTAGGGCCTAAGTCTTCTTACTTTCTAGCTGATTTTCTCTTAAGACTTGGATATTTGAGGCATTGGGTTACCAACACCTCCTCCATCCATTCCATCTCCTTTGGCTAAGTACTATCATTAGTATTTTTCTCTAAGATATGTTGTTGCTATTGTTGACTCCATATACCCTAAAAGACACTAGTCCACTCACCTTAGTGATTGATTGATCAAACAACTCTCAAACAACCTTCCTTGAAACCTTTACTAACTTCTACTAACCTGAAATTAGACTAATCCATTGACTAACCTATTGTTGTTTCAAAAGATTTCTACAACCATCTAACAACAACAAATTCATCTAAAAAAGGTAACATTAAAAGATGATTAGACATTGCCAATTTTGCTTCTGACAAGTTGTTATCATTTTGTCAAATTAGAGCTATATTCTCTTGTCATTTTCAAGCATTTTTGAAGCATAATTATTGTGGATGTTACAAAACATTCATTGATGTTATAGATAATTACTTTGCTGCAGTATTATATCAGCTTACTTATTTTTCAAAGGTTCATGATTTTATGAAGCACTAACATCATATGGTACCTTTGAAATTG
>SNQJ01S0165426.1:0-21093 GCA_010110895.2 Picea sitchensis | reverse complement strand
TGACCTGCAAGAACACTTAGGAAAAAAATGGTACAAATATTCTATTTCTACTCATCAAGATTAGGGTTAGATATAAACCATTATGCATAAATCAAATGAAAAGAATAAACACATAATATTTGGGACAAGAAAGGGATTATTTTATTTAGTATGAAGATTAAAAGTTAAAACCTTCGACGACTGACCCTCGAACCAGGTCTGGGATCCTATGAATGTTGCTCCAAGTGCATCATCTCAAATCCTTCTCTCACAATCAACTTATCACTTTAGGGAAAGTGAAGGGATTGTATAGGAGAAAGGGCTAGAGAGGGAAAACTGAGGCCAAATCTCAGAAAGGGCTGCAATATTTGGAAGAAGAGGGGAAAGGGATTTTGGCAGAGTTTCTCTGTTGTAATTATTGATGGTGGAATGGGACCCCAAGACCTCCTTTTATATGAAAAAAGGATAGTTATTTGGTTTGGGTACAAGATACAATGGGTGAATTGGTTAGGAAACCTCCAATAGCCCGTTAACTTCGTCGAATTCCTTGCAACTTTTATTTTTTGCAAATTTTGGAGGTAAATGTGAGTTGTTTAGTATGCAACTAGCATATGTACGCAAGATGTCTAGCATGCAGTTAGCATATGTACATGGGCAGTAGTGCAGCAGGGCACATACATGCTCCAAAAAATGGTTTTTTAAAGAGAGCTCCTCAACAATAATTTGGTAAATTGTGCAAGTAGAAATGCCAATGCCATGTATACATAGGTAGGTCATTTTAGGGCTATAACAAAAATGAGGATAAATCACAAGGTTTCTTAAAATTTGTGCAAAAACACAGTAATCGACATGTTGGGAAATTTTGTAAGTTTATGGTCAACTCCAATGGGTGCTCGTTGGTGTAACTTTTAACTTTTGCAATTGGTTCCTTTTAAAACTTTTTATTAATGAAAGTCAAAACTTTCTTTCAACTTAAATTCAGAAAACTCACCTATGATTGGTGCTAATTTAAACTTTTTTTCCACTTTATTATCAAAAAATTTAAAACCTTTTGAAAAACAAAATTACAAAGAAAAAAAACATATAGTGAAAGTTGATCAGGGAACTTTAAAAATTTTCATTGGTGACAAAAGCGAACTTTACTCTCCAATGAAAGTTAAAAGGTTGACCGATGAGCAATGAAAAAAAAAAGGGAAATTTTTTTTTTGACTAATAATTTTGTGGGGTTTTATTTGGAAAAGACGTTGTGTGAAAAATGATTAACTTCTATGAAAATCTATCAAAACTTCAAAGGAAAAAAATTATTTTTAGGATAATCAAAGAAACTAAAGGAAAAAGTGGTAACCCAAAATTTGCAAAAAATTTAGGCTAAGTTGAGGACTCAACACCCACATAATTTTAAAAATGTCGAACCCAAATGAAGTGTCATATGTGAAGAACTGACACACAACATAGCATAATGCTAACATAATGGTCAAAATAAAGAAAACTATCAAACAATCTATCATACCTAGGTCATGAATCACAACAATGGCCAACAAGGAGGAATAAATGAGGGAGGTTACCAAGGTTGAGGTGGATACTGGGGAGGATAACGTGGTTGATACAAAATTGAGGAGGATGTGGTCAAGGATAATTTACAAAGAAAAAATGTTTTGTTTTCTACAAGGAAGATCACATCAATCCATACTACCCATTGAAATATAGTACAAAACTTAAATTTTGTACTAAATGTGGAGTAGGAGATCATTCCCTAGAAGAATGCTCCTCATGCTTGAGAAGATTATGAATAGGAGAAAAAACAATCTCTTGTATAGTGTTCCAAAGCATGAGGTGATGAACTCCATAAACTTAAACGTAATTACCAAATCAATACCAAAGAAAGAAGGGAATACAACATTGAATAAAACACCTCAAATAAAAGCTATATGAAAATATAAGTGGTATTTAGATCCTCAAAAGGAAAGGAAAATCATGAAAAACAATGTTGGACTATTCGATGATATAATCGAGGAATACAATAAACAAGACCGCCAATAGAGAAGATACCAAGAAGGAAAGGATGCAATCCTTGGAAAATTCTTTTATCTTTTAAAATAAAAAGAGTCAGTCTCTAGATTATTGGAATTATTGAACATCCTTAAGAAATGTAAAGAAGAACAAATAAATACAAAAAATAGTGTCAGTTAAATCAATAATAAATATCCCACAATGACTATCATAGACAAGTCAACTTGGAATTCGAGGTCTTTTTGGTTTCATAGGTCGTGGCCGAATTTGGATCTCAAGTTAACATTCTACTAAAAGAGACCTAGATTCGAATGGGGAAATAATTTCTTAAATTTGGTAAGCCAAAGGTTCATCAAACCAACTGACATATTAAAATGAGTAGAAATGATCATTATGAGGATACTGACTATGGTAAAGTTTGAAGTTATTAACTTAGTCAAGGGAATTCTATCCCTATTCAATGTTGGTCAGTCAACCAAGGGGTTGAAATATGAAGGAAACAATATCCCCAATAAAAGACATAATAAAATTGAAAGGGAATGGTAGGTCCAAATTATTATACCCCTATTCCCCAAAGAAGGGAAATCTTGGTCGAAACCCCGGGATGAAGAAAGTGACATATGAAAACTTTACCAATTAATCCAAGGAGAAAAAGACAATGTTGAACAAAATGCAAGAAGAGAACTGTTGCATAGCTCACATTTTTCTATGGGACAAAGTTCTGACACAAATTTATGCAAGTGGAAAATAGAAAACTATGAATCAAAATTAAGGGAATGTTAGAAAGTTGAAGCAAGGGAGTGCCAGACAGTTGAATCCATACTGAAGGAAATATTTTTATATTGCTTCTCAAAAAAATAAATTCCCATTGTATATGAGAAAATAATTAAATAATATCCAAGTCTAATACCCAAAGACTCAAAATCGATTGTAATTCCTCCCTTAATATTTGAACACAAGAGTTGCATGCAGTCCATGTTGATGAAGTATAAAAAAAAATCGAAGAGTAGGGTTGAATACAAATATTAGTAGAATCATTCATAGGACAAGCCACACAATGGTAGGAAATACATGCACCTTGAAAACAGATGTGGACCACCACCACAACATACATTGTCAAACGATGTGGAGGAAAGAAACTCACAATCACAACCAACACAGTAAAGTTTAAACCAAGGTTCGAGCAAAAGAAAATATTTGGGAATGACAGAAAGAGTAGATCATATATATTGGATATAAATATGAACAAGTCTATCCACACATGTTCCCAAACACATTAGATGGATTTCCCTACAAACAATACAAAATTGAATAGGCTAGAGGTGATACTTTCACCTGGAAGGAATTAAAATATTTTTTATAAAGCATTTATCGTTTATTCCAACAAAATCCAACCTACAAGAAGCAATCCAAGAAATTAGAGACTTCATAAAAAGGCCAAGTAACAAAAGTATGGAAGAACAAGGCAAGTCAACGGTTGACCTCAACTTGTAATAGGATATCTTGATAGGAACAAAATATTTATATCAATCAATGAACTGATATGGAAAATGAATGTTTTCTAGGAAAACGCTTCAGGTGTAAGAGATATCATCTTAAATTTATGAGACAAGTAAAATCTATTTTAAAAATGTCTAAACAAGTAAACCTAGAAAATAAAGAGAAAATTGACTTTCCAATGGCATACAATGAAGCCCATGAAGGTGAGAGAAAATTGGATGAGTTGAAGGCACTAGAATGGATGGGAATCAAAATAAAATACATGGAAGTCGAAATTTCAAACAACAGTCGACCAAAAATGACTAAAATCAACAATTATTGGTCGGAGAAGAAAACAACAGAAATAATGGACCTACTTAAAGAATATCAAGATGAACTTTGCAAATACTATAAAGACTTAAAGGGTTTGGTCAAATAAATGGTATAAATGAAAATCAACTTTTTACCAGGAGCCAAATCTATTAAAAAAGAGACCATATAAGTTGGCACAAAAATACAAGGAAATCATGCAAAAAGTGACTAAAGGTATGTTAGTTGTAGGGATTATTTATCCTATACATAAGTCGGAATGGGACAACCTTATGGTAGTATATCCAAAGGATAAAAATCCCAAGAAAATAAGAATAAATGTTAACTTCACAGGGTTGAAGAAATTCAAACTCACTGATCCTTTACCAACCCCATTTGCAGACAAAATAATAAATGAAGTAGTGGGACATGAATATTATTCATTTACATGAAATTTTTTGGGCTACAATCAAGTACCAATTTCTAAGGAAGATCAAGAGGAATCAATGTTTGTCTTGTAGTTTGGATATTTTGCAATACAAAGTAATTCCCTTTGGATTGAAAAATTCCCCAGTTTTCTTTTCCAAGATAATGGTCAAGGAATTTCAAGAATACATCTATAAAACAATGGCAGTCTACTTTGATGACTAGACAATTTATAGCTTATTGAAAAACATATACATTGGATTTGAATGATGCTATAAAGATGTCGACAGATGCATCTTTCATTAAATATAAAGAAATGTATATTTTCCACACCCATCAACATACTATTAGGTCATTTTGTCATCAAATAAGGAATAAAATTTGACATGGAAAAGATCAAAGTGATACTCAAATTGAAACCCATTGTAAATGCTAAGTGTATACAATTTGTTTTGGGTCATACAGGATATTGTTGGAAATTCATAAGGAACTACTCAAATATTACATTTCCAATGGATGAATCACTAAAAAATGATGTGGAATTTGAATGGAGTATATATAATCAACCCTTTGTTTATCTGCAATGGGGGTTAGGATGCCTTATCTTCTCTTGCCTAGCCCTTGTCCATCATAGCCTATTTTCCTTAAAAAATTTGATCCAATTCCTTTGGTATGATTTCAAAATTCACCAAATTACTCTTGAGATATTTCTACTGAAGGTGAGCTTACCAAAGTTATCTCGGTCATGGTGTTGGCTTTGACAGTGGAAATGGAACACAGATTGACTTCTCCTCCTTCTATACCAACTCATGTTGTAGTTGAGTCATCATATGAGTGCACCTATCCCCTTGCCAATTGTCCAATTGGATAACCTTCTCTCCCAAGTGTACAAGTTGAACTCTACTATTGTCCCAGTTTGTCATAACCATTGTGAGGGACTCTTGGCATTGAACAAATTGCTTCTCCAACATTGGCAGTAGTCTTGTCAAGATCTCAAGGTTCTTCTCCATCTCTGTCATCCTATTGTTAAATATTTGGACATCTTCCTTCAAGTTCTTGTTCTCTTCTTAAATCTAAGCATCAATGGCTTGACTTTCTTCCAACCTCTCTCTATTTTCTTTACCCAGGATAGGTATGCAAGGTTTTGGAATTTGCATCATAGTCAAGGATTCAACTTCTATAATTCCATATGATCCGTAAACGAAGGACTTATATCCCACTTGATTCACCAACATAGATATTGTGCAAAAATGAAAATTTTCTTCTACAATATCTACTCGAGCTCAATTATATCGCTTGTTTACGAATGCTAAATTAACCCAATGAAAAATCTACTTACCTGCTTTCTCCTCCACCTAAGATATGAAAGGATGGTTCTACTCTTTGGGTCAGTAATTCTACTACAAATGGAAGTAGTGGGAAACAATTATAACAGGTCAATTCTAAATAGATCAACCGTTTTTCTACAATCTTCCAATCAACAAACGCTTTGTTTCTCATTTCAATTGATGAAAAAGAAAAACCAATTAACTCCTTTTGAGGGATTTTTGATTATATGTTATTCACACTGTATATTGAAAACTATTCTAGTAATGAAATATATAATTCTTCAAGTGAGGAACATCAATATATTGGTCATTAACAAGCGAATGAAAATTTGTATTTAAATTTCCTCTAGATAATCTCCTTCACCATGAGCTTGGTTTTTTCTTTACCATCAAACAACAATGAAAGGGATATCAAGAAATCAACACTAATAAATAACAAATTTATTTAGAATCCTATCACCCCAGCAAGAAGGCCACTGACAAATATAATATAATGCTCTAATAGTAAAGGTCAAACCCACACTCTATGAAAGAATTGTTTCAGCGTAAAATGAGACAAGAAACATTTTTTTCCCAAAGGAAACATTACCCAATCAGTGATATATATACATATTCAAATGAAGGCTAGTAATATGAATTTCATTGATACGCTATTATTTATTGTCTCTTCCATGAATTGTATGAATTTTAATATCGTTCTCAACATCTAGTATAATCAACATGTATTCCTCCTATTACCCCCCCTCCCCCCGCCCATCTAGGGGTAACTAAGGAGATCGAGTCTCAAGGACCACAAGTAGAAAATGTGAAGTGTTGAGAGTTGGATGACCAACATAGGCCATACAACCCCTCCTCGTCACAACATTTCACCATCATCATCCACATCAGATCAACGTTCCACCACATCGGCATCGTCCAAGTGAAGGTGGTGGGTCTTTCTTCATGAGGTAACTAGTCAAGTTTCATGGTAAGTGTCATTTTAATATTTGAGTCATTTGAATGAGTTTCAAAGGATTCTTTCTAATTATCTAACATTTTCTTGGAAGTTATAATTTTCTCCTCATTTCATCTTGGTGGATATCCTGGTATCCTAGTAAGTTTTGTCACTCCCGGGGAAAAGCGATGCTACTGGGGGGTCTTCTTGAAGAACCACCATACCATTGTCGACCATACTTACCACTTTCCATCATATTTTCCTTTTGTTTCCTCATATTTTGGGTCTTCGGGTTACATGTACCCTAAAAAGGCTTGTACCTCATTATCTTATGGGAAGAAGGGGATAAAGGCCTAGATGGATTGTTGGTTGCTTTAAATAAAAAAAGAACGTTAAGAGAAACCATGAACAAAATGCAATGGCGGGGTAAAGGGTAAAGAAAAATCCAACCCATACTTGAGCTCTACCCCCCATTTGACGTCGCCCCTAAGTCTTGAGTGAAAATACATTCCTCACCTATAAATAAGGACTTTAAAATACCCCACCATAAATCAAAATCAAGGAATGTTATGCTTGAAACCTTTCTAAGGGGAATCACAAATCATAATAAAGAAAAATGCATAAAAGGGGGCTTGGAAAAAGGAATTGTCATGGAAATGGAAAATCAATATGTCAGACACCCTCTACAAAGGTGCCCATGGAAATGAGACCATACAATATCTTGCATGTCAATCACCCCATGCCCAAAAATATTTCCTACAAACCACCTCACATTCATTACATGGCTTAGATAAGGTCCACTTGGGAAACATCCCTCTACTTGGGTCTTGGCACACCCAATAGCTTGTCGATCCAGATTTATGAGCGGAAAGAAAAGAAACACAAATTTATAACATTAAAACAGATATAAGAGAACAATAACAAAGACACATTGGAAATTAACTTATATTCAATAAAGAAATCTGCTGAAACTGTAAAATGCATAATGAAAACAATCTTGCTCGAATGGTGGTAATTAATCTCTAAGAAGATATTTGGTGGCTACGTGCATTTGTTTGAGCACATTAAAATGAGGCCTCCATCACTTTTTATCATCTAGAAGTAAATAAAAAACCCTAGACATCCAAAAAACTAACCCTAGGAGATGAAGTGCCAAACATCATGTGGGCCTCGATGGGGTAAGTTGGTACATCAACTTCCTAAGGTCGTAACTTTTGCATACAATATCCATTTTAGGCGCAGGATAGTCCATTGGAAAGGTCTATTCGAGGACTAGACATTATGTTGTCATAGTCTAACTTTGACTTCAATGTGACTATGGTAGGCCAAAAAAACGTTTTTTAGGGCCTCAAAACGACCTCGGACGTTTAGGACCCAAAAAGCTAGAAAAAAACTACCAAGATGAAAAATGTAACTGCCAAGATGAAAGTTGTATGTGATCCAGATGGAAGAGGTGGGTGGCCACTGATATACACCTGGATCAATCCTCCCTCCTTAGTAATAAATGGTCTCCATTGTGTTGAGTTGCCCCATCAGATGAGGAAATTTATGTTGAATTTGGCCCCAAGTGAGACACTTCCCTTGGTGCAGGCTTTGCCCTTATTTGACAACCTGATAATGTTGAAACTTTTGTTGGAGAGTTCCCTTGACATGTGTGTCAATGATCTGATCAGTGGATGATTGTTCCATGTAGTCAGGGTTGAGCTATGTTGGTGTCAACTGATCTGCTATCTCTAAGGTGTCCAATAAGGGTATAAAGTATGATGGAAGGAGGTCCACATTAAACACAAGGTGCAAGCCAAAGAAGGGGGAAATGTTGAGCTCAAATTCAATATCACCCACAACCTTGGTGATGGTGTAAGGTCCATGGCGGAGTGGACAAAGCTCCTGATGGGGTTCTATAAGGTACTCTTTTTGCAAGTGCAACCAAAATTTATCTCCCACCTAAAACTTGTGTGACACCTAATGTTAATCATGACGTTGCTTGTACTTGTAATTGGAATTATAAAAAATATCCTGAATCTATTGGCATGATGGATTCATTCAATAAACCGATTGGATTTTTTGACTTCAGTTTGAGGATGGGATGATTATTCCTGTGTGGACACAAGGGGTAGTGCAACATCCATGGGACCCAATGGTGAAATCCCAACTTGACCTAAAAGAGGTTGTGGTTGGTTGATCTATGTATGGCTCTGTTGTAACTATTCTAAACATAGGGAAGACTCTCATCCCATGTGCGTAGATGCTTGGAATTGTACATGTGCAAGATATGCATGATCATCCTAATGACGACCTTGGTTTGTCCATCTGTTTGGGGGTGGAAGGTTGTGGATTTGCTGAGCTTGGTGTCTAGCCATGACCAGAGGCTCAACTAGAATGTGTTGAGGAATCGACTTTCCCTATCTGAGATCATGGTTTTTGGTATCCCAAAATGTACCCACACTCGTTCGAAGAAGAGCTTGGTAGTGGCCTATGTCGTGATGCTCTTCTTGCAGGGACCATAATATCCATCTTGGAAAATCGATCAAAAACCACAAAAACACAGTCATTTCCCTTCTAGGTTGAAGTAAGGCCCGACATGTAGTCCATCGAGATGGATTCCTAGGGTCTATCGGGAGTAGGTAGAAGGGTGTACATTCCTTTTTTCTTAATGGCAAGTTTAGCAATGGAATAGGACATGCGGGACCTGATATACTTGTTGACATCCTGTCGAAGTTTTAGCCATGTATTTCTATAGCACTGCTACTGTATTTTCTACGTCAAAGTGTCCTTCCACTTGACTGTAGTGAGATTCCAAAATCAGTTTCACTCGATCACTTGATGGAACACAGAGATGGACTAGACAAGATGAACTGTTGCGTCTTTTGTTTAAGCTTCTGGTCGATTTTGACAACATATCGATAGGACGTGCCCAAGGACGAGATGTCCAAAAAATCCATTTCTATCTAGAGGTATCTATGTATGCTGCTATGGTACTTGAGCTCCATATTTATCTCAAATTCATTGATACACAGCTTGGGGCGCAAGGTATGGAAGACATTGGTGAACTCTAACACTGTTTGGTCCCTTTCCTATCACAGTGTGGTCCATCTTGTATATAAGTCCTCATAAATTCCAATAGGGTAGTATTGTTCCTTAATAACATCCCTGAAGGAACCCCAAGTGGGTGTAACTGCAAATAATGTATATCCCTCTATTTCCTTTTGCTCACATAAATTCTCCCACCAATCTTTGACATGGGAGACGACCTTAAGGAGTGAAAATTTAATTTTTTCTCTATCGATAAAATTGTGGAAAGAAAAATACCCTTCTAGAAGGTTGAACCATTTTTCTATAGAATCCGCATCTATTTGACCTTAAAATATAGGAATATAAAAATTGATATGTACCTTGAAGGGGGTGGCGCCTCCGCTTAAGGAAGATGCATCAACTGTTGGCAATCGTCGAAGTATTTGTGCAAAGTTATCCATCATCTCGTTCCTTTGTCGAGAGAGAGATTCCTTGAGAAACGGTTTAAAGGGATATTCCACCCCATCATCTCTCTTTTCTTCCCTCGTGAGTGGCCTTCAGGTTCAGCTAGGCCGATCTTTTAAAGGATCAACTGGTTTGAGTCCCAACTGCTTATACCATGACCTCGTTGGGTACATGCACATAGAAACAAATGAAGATAAGACCACTCTGATACAACTGATCCACATTTATGAGAAGAACGAAATGAAACATAGATATATAAAATTAACATAGATATATAGAAAAAAATAACAAAGATACAATGGAAATTAACATCTATTCAATAAAGAAATATGTTGAAACTGTAAAATGAAGAATGAAAACAATCTTTCTCGAATGGTGGTAGCTAATCTTTGAGAAGAGATGTGGTGGCTACACACATTTGTATGAGCACATTACAATGAGGCCTCTAGGAATTTTTAGCATACATAAGTAAACATAAAACCCTATACATACAAAAACCTAACCCTAGGAGATGAAGCGCCAAAAGTCATGTGGGCCCCAATGGGGTAAGTTGGTACATCAACTTCTCGGGGTCGTAACTTTTACATACGATCTTTGTTTTAGGTGCACGATAGCCCGTTGGAAAGGTATATGTGATAAATACACACTATGTTGTCACACTCTAACTCCATCTATAGTGTGATTGTGGCAGGCCCAAAAAATGTTGTTTAGGGCCTCAAAACAGCCCCGAAAAGCTAGAAAAACACTACCAAGATAAAAGTTGTATGCGAGCCAACTGGAAGAGGTGGGTGGCCAACGATATCCACTTACATCACTTACCTTGATAAACCTCCCATACTTAAATTTGGAAAATTCTATAAAGTATTTGATAATGTGGGAAATATGAAAGGAGGGATTTAATATTACTTGTTTGGGTGGCTCTTGTATTAAATATGATTTACTTGGTATGATTTTATTATTGGTGGACCCTTGGAGGGAATACTTAGTTTTCCTTTGAAGGACTATATCAATCACATCATTAATGGATATTCTAAGCCACTTGGGATCTTCATCGAGGCGTAAAATCCCATCGGGTGGATGTTGTTGCCCCATTATTGGATGGTATAGATGATGAGTGTTGCACCATTGGATGGCGTCATGCCTTGTGAGAGAGGCTTAGCATGATGAAACACGCATGACATCACCCCACATTTCTTGAGCATTTCATCATTTGAAAATGACATCATGCTTAGGGAGGCTTGACGTAACATGGGGGGTACACTTGGTGATGTTGTGGCACAAAGGTGGTGCAATACCCCATTGTTTGCTTGATTTTTGGATCATGAGGATGACATGGCACCCTTGGGATGATGATGCCCTATCCTTTGGAGGCTACTCACCCTATGATTTTCTCTTTAAGGAGATGTTGGAGGCATGTTTATCATTATTTTTCATTATGTAGGCTATTCTTAAGGTCAACTTGACTATTTTCATTGTAAAATATGTTTTTGACCCTAAAATTATGGATCTAATTGTAAATTGGACTTGGGATTCCACTATAAATAAGAGGAAAGTCATTTCATTTTCATAACTCATCATTGGAGACACTTATCTCTCTCTAAAATTTTTCACTCCACTTTCTTGTCTTCTTTCGCAAAATGGAAAAAGATTGTGATTTGGCTTGGAGGTGATCTTTCAGGTTTAAGGAATCTCTCTTGTAGATTGGAAGGTGTTTATATGGTTTGATTTAAAAAACGTCTTGGTTGAAGTGGTTGTTCTCTCTTCTACTTTGATATTTTGCATACTCTCATTGTTCAAGGTTATCTTCAAAATCCTAAAAGATGTAATTTTCCCTTGTTGCTTTGCAAAAGGCTTGGTTAAAGATTGTCCATACTCATTTAACCCTAGTCCTTTATAGAAAGACCCCCTTAATGATTGTTGAGACCCCCTTAAGGCACCGTTCCCTTCCCCTCAATCTCTTGCAAAAGGTTATCTAGAAGGAAATAAAACATCTACAAAGAAATCGTTGTTATTCTCTTCCTAGACATCCTAGGGAAACATAAATCTAGAGATTGTTAAGACTCCTCTTGATCTTGTTGCTGAGATTTCTCTTTGATATTTTCCCTTCTTGTGCTCCTCCCTTTGACTCCATTTACCCTTTGAATATAAGGAATTGGTTGCATTGATAAACATGATAATTTCTCTCTTGAAATCATTCTATCTCTTGTTGGATTGCTCATGTTCTGAGCAAGCTATTGATGCAAAAACATTGTGAAATTGCCTTAATTTGATTATTGTTATTACAAAAGTAAAGCTACAACCATTAGGGATGCATAAATATTGTTGATAACTCTCAATATACTTGCTAATTCACCATGGAAGTTGGTTTCTAATGATTGGATATTTCTCTATAAGTTAAGGGATACAACTTGGCATATTCATTTCTTGATTTTAATGGTGATTTCTTGTTGTTGTAGTAAAATTTTGCTACAGCCTTTAGGGTTGTTATACATTGTTGATAACATTAATTTTCCATCCCTTCTAGCTGTCAAAATAGTTGTATAAGTATTGGATAATTATCTGATTGTTAAGGGATTTCATCTAATACCATTACTTACTAATTTTGACAGTGAAATATTGTGGCTGTTACATTTTTTTCATTGTTGTTATAACCTTTAGTCTATTGCAATTTTATGACAAAAAGCCTTACTTGTTGAGTTGGTAGTGTTTTTGGGGATGATTTCATGATATTTTGTCTTAGGATTATTGTGTTAACATTGTTTTTGCAGGTAACATCCCAACTTATCATCTTCCCTCTCCCAATCCTTCTTTCTTCAAGCCCTGGACACCTTATTCAAGTGATCAAAACAATGATCTTTCCAAACCATTTGCTCATTTCCATCCATTCCCTTGAGATATTCCATGAAGCCTCCCTTCTGTTGGATTTATCCATAACTAAAAAAATGGTAGTATTTTCTAAGATGAAAGTGGTTCTTATACCTACTTGTGTCACACTAGTGATGCTTGTGGCTAGATTTTCCTAAGCGATAGTTTGTGCAATAAAAATTTTGGCATCAATGTTGGGGAGGATTCAGAATCCTTTCTGGGCCCAAAATGATATTTGGAAATCCTTCCCCAAAGAATTTATCCATATCTTTATTTGTAACTTCACCGAGGAAAGTCACCCTTGAATCTTTTGATGAACCCTCTATAAATTTCATCAGGTGACTCCACATCCAAAGAACCTGGATGTTAAATGCACTCAACCCAAAGTTGATAGAAGATTCAACCCTTCATACATATATCGATGAAGGCCTCCTCATAACTCACATGTTTTCAAAACATTGTTTCAAGGAAGCCTTCCTCTTACCCCAATGACTACTAAATCTTGGACTATTAATTTTTGCAAGCCATTGACTATGAACCATATCCAAGGGTATCCTCATGATATGCCTAAGACGTTTGGTGAATGGTTACCCAAGTTTATTGGAAACAATGTTGTCACCGCTAAAGAACATATAGATTCTATCTATGATGCCTTTGGCCAAAACCCCATAAGCCCTGATGAAGAAGATGTTGCTATGAAGTTGTTGGCTTCCTATTTCATAGAAGATGCTAGGAAGTGGTTCAAGAATTTGTTAGATGGAGGAATCCAAACATGTGATGCTCTAGTAGAAGCTATATTGAAGAGATGGGGAACCAAAATGGTTATAAAAATGTTGTTGATAAAGTTCAATCAGATTAAGAAGAAATAAAATGAGATGGTGAAAGAGTTTGATGCCAGATTTGACAATTTTCTCAAAACAATTCCAAAATAATTAGCTCCAACAGAAGCAACAGTCCTTCTCCTATACATTAATGCCTTTGAAGGGAAGCTTGGATTTATATTAAAGGAACAAATGGCTGAAAATTTGACCAAGGAAAGGGAATATTCAGTAAGAATCAAAGAGAACCTCTTGATCTCCAAGATCAATCCTTTTCAGTTTCCTCGGGCCAAGATAGAACCAAAACAAAAGACACAAGCTAGTGCCATGCATGTGCAATATCCAATCATTATTTTGTCTCAGAAGATGGATTAGTTGAGTACTCAGATATTTCAAAATTAGAATAAAATTATGAATGGGGTAACCAACTTGGAAAGATCCCAACAATAGAATGTTCTAGTTTGTAGTTCATTAATAGGCCACAAAGGGGGAGCACATGTTGGATACCAAGACCCCAAGAAGAAACAAAGGCATCAGATACATTGGCACCTACTTAGATGATTAACTTGAAGGGGTACTTGGGTGTTTACCTTTTAATGAACTTAATTGAGAGGTTGATTGTCTGATACTAATAGAGCAAGAAGATCATGATTATGTTCATTGCATGAATTTCCTTGACACAACCTTCATGGTGAATTCCGAAGAATGCTACAATATTACTGAGGAGTAGCTCGAGGAAAGAAAGAAGCAAATAGCTATACATGCTAGACTTAAGAGATTGAGTCAAATGGATGAGGCGTCCAAAGAAAGGCACAAAAGGAGAGAATTTTTAACTTACTCAAGAAGGACCAAGGCCCCTAAAACATCATTTCAATCAACTAACACAATGAATCCTCCTCCACTGCTATTTGAAGCTTTACTTCCACAACCTGTTAAGAAGAAGAAAGGCGTTGAGATGAGTATTGAATTTCAAATTATGGTTGGAAAGATGAACATGGCTGTCCTAATGGTTGAGATGTGAAAGATTCCCTTCGTAAGACGAGAAGTCATCGAGGCTCTAAAACTTCAATATGGGGTTGACGATCCACCCGTGATATTACATACTATGTACCATGGAAACAAGAAGGATGGAAACCCACCCGTTTTCGTATCATTGGGCATCAATGGTTTGTGGATAAATAACTGCATGCTTGATTATGAGACCTCGAAAATGTGATGCCTTTGAAGGTTATTAAACAATTAGGTTTGAAAGTAACAAGTCCTTATGGAAATGTTTGCAGTATTGATTTGGAGACAGTCAAAGTATATGGCCTTATCAAATACCTAGAGGTATACTTAGTTGCATACCCCCACATTGATATAAACATGGATGTGATAGTGATTGATGTACTAGATGCATGGGGTGTAACATCCCCAACCTCCAAGATGAGCCACGCCACACAAAAGTTTTCCTTTGATACCATTTATTAGAAAAATTCCTTGCATATGAACACGATTATGAAATCTAACAACACACATTTCATGCATAATTATGTACATTTACAACAAACAAAATTAAATATATTACACACATTAATCAACATGTAAATACACATAAGGGAACACTTATATTTTGTTGTAAAACACCAACTTCATGCAGAAATCAGACATTCCTCCCAGCCATAGACTATGTTATTCATATACTCTCAACAACAGGTCACCCTTGAATTGGGGCTATGAATCCACTAGGGAAAAGGATACCTAAGACAAACTGAGGTCTAACAGGAAACAAAATAAAGTACATACATAGGTGCCAACTCCAACAACAGTTACCAGCTCACAGACTCTCATTCCCCACAGCATGTTCAACCCCAGGAAGTGTACCCCTTCTCTGCTCAATAGTCTTTCAGTTGTCCCACTTCCATTCTAGGAATTCAACAACAGGTCGACCATAAATTCTCATAGCTTTGTAGCTATGAGAACACACAACTTCTCTAAGAGTTGAAACACCCACTAGCCAACACATAGGGAAACCTATTCCCAACAACTCTCTTTCCCAAAGAGAATTCTCCACAATCCTGACAACCTGCTTCTTCAACCCAAACCACCAAATATTTACAAGGTAACCACAAGCTCCACGACTTACGCTCCCAGACTAGGGTACATATGATAGAATGATTGGAAAAATAATAAGAATTACACTAATTCCCAACATTATATATGCATGTGCCTAACTTGACACTTGGCACTCAAAGAACCACCTTTTTCTCCACTTGGTGATTCATTCCTCTCACTTAGGAGCTTAGGATAAAACATAACATATGAATTTTTAACTTAGAAATAATATTATTTTATTCCTTGGATTAAGCCCCCTTAACTTATCCCCTCTTCCTTAATCCCTTAGCCTCCTTTCCATCTTGTGGAGTCCTATCCCCATGTACTTTTTTATCTGACTTGGTCTGCAACAATGGTGTATTTTATTAATATATCTGAGTGATTACATTTTACAATGTTTACTCAAAGGCCTTTCAACATATAGGCTCTCCAGCCTAATAATCACACAGACACTCTGACCTAAAACATATATACATAGGAACTCTGGCCCATAATATCGTGGCTCAGTAGCCTATAAAACATGTGTACATTTACAATTGGGTTCATCCTTGGGGGTATTGCATGGGGGATGTTCTTTTCTAGAAAGTGGGGTGCTACTTTGGGGGGTTGTCTCAGTATAGACCTTACTCATGGACGCATCCTGATGAAAGATGGAACATTCAATGATTTATATAGTCAACCATTTATGAATATGCATGTGTAGGAAACTAGTAGCCCAAATGTTTGGAGGGATGATGAGTTTGACATACCCTTTTAGCAGGAAAAAACTCATCATACTCTTGATCCAAATCAAGATTTGGTAGCCTTATCATTTTCTTAGGAGGATAGTTTTGATAGTGTTGATTTGTTTCCAAAGATTGACCATTATGCAGAGAAACTTTTAAGATATAGAAGCAAGGATCTCAGTCATGCAGGGGAGTTATCAAAGTTTCCACCAATGCCCCTCACCCTCCCTAGCCATATATTAAAGACATACCATATATAGTGTTTGATGAGGGGATGCTTGCACTTATGTGGGACAAAAGGAAATGAGAGCCTGATTATAGCAAGAAGTGTGAAGTGTTGCGGCTCAGTCCTTACATGGTCAAGAAGAAGTCGGGCGCAAACTCATACTATCTAGCCACGATGAATGGGAGGAAGATGCATTTTCTGATTGATGGGTCTCTCCTCCAACCCTACATCGATGGGACTTGACTTCTAGAGGACTTGGACCTCAGGTAAGTAGGTAGTTCATTTTCATTTTTTCATTTCATTGTACATACTTTCATTTCATATCATGTCGGTGTAGTTGCATCTTGTTTTGTATGCACACATATATTTTCATTATAATTTTTTTTACATGCATCATACTTTGGTCTCTATGCACAGATGTATTTTTATATTCATATTGATATTCTATGTCTGTGTGTGTGTGTGTGTGTATGTTATATTGTCAAAAAAAAATTGAAAATTTTTCTATCTTTCTTTCTTTAGTTGTATGGATTTTTGTTATATGAATAAATGGGTGAGTTACACTACCCCGCATACATTGACGTAGTTTCTATTAGATGTGTGTGTAGGAACAAGTCGTACTAGAGATGTTGAGGTTCTCATGCACTCTATGGTGAGAACATGTCCCCATGTAGGAGCCAGATGTTAATCCCCCCCACATCTAGGGGTAATTAAGGAGATCGAGTTTCAAGGCCCACAAGTAGCAAGCATGGAGTGTCAAGAGTTGGATTACCAACATAGCCCATACAACCCCTCCTCTTAACCATATTTCACCATCATCGTTTGCAACATAGAAGCATTCCACCACATTGGTATCCTCCACCTAAAGGTAACAGGTCTTGCTTCATGAGGTAAGTAGTTAAGTTTCACGGTAAGTGTCATTTTAATATTTGAGGCATTTGAATGCGTTTCAAAGGATTCTTTCTGATTATCTAACATTTTATTGGAAGTTATACTTTTTTCCTCATTTCACCTTGGTGGTTATCCTGGTATCCTAGTAAGTGTCGTCACTCTTGGGGAAAAGGAGTGCTACTAGGGGGTCTTCTTGAAGAGATATCATACCATTCCTGACCATACTTACCACTTTCCATCATATTTCCCTTATGTTTCCTCATATTTTGGATCTTTAGGTTACATGTACCCCAAAAAGGCTTGTACCTCATTATCTTATGGGAAGAAGGGGCTAAAGGTCCATAGGGATTGTTGGTGAAATTAAATAAATAAAGAAAGTTAAGAGCATCCATGACCAAAATGCAATGGTGGGGTAAAGGGTAAAGAAAAATCCAACTCATACTTGAGATATACTCCCCATTTGACGTCGCCACTAAGTCTCGAGTCTGAATAAATGCCTCACCTATAAATAAGTACTTTAAAATACCCCACCATAAATAAAAAGCAAGGAATGTTATGCTTGAAACCTTTTTAAGGGGACTTTCAAATCATAATACAGAAAAAAAGGCATAAAAGTGGGCTTGGAAAAAGGAATCATTGGGGAAAGGGTAACTCAATATGTCACACACCCTCTACAAAGGTTCCCATGAAAATGAGACCATACAAGACCTTGCATGTTAATGACCCCATGCCCAAAACAATTTCCTACAAACCACCTCACAATCATTACATGGCTTAGATAGGGTCCACTTGGGAAACATCCCTATACTTCGGTATTGACACACCTAATATCTTACCTGGATAACCCTCCAATACTTAAATTTGGAAAATTGTATAAACTTTTTGAGCAAGTGTGAAATATGAAAGGGGGGATCTAATGTTACTTGTTTGGGTGGCTCTTGTATTAAATATGATTTACTTCGCATGATTCTATGACCGGTGGACCCTTGGAGGGCGTACTTTGTTTGTCTTTGTAAGACTATATCGATCACATCATTCATGGAGATTCTAAGCCACTTTGGATATTCATAAGGGCATTAAATCCCATCAAATGGATGTTTTTTCCCCATGATTGATGCAGGAGCATCTGGCAGTAAATTTCGAGATTGACTAAGGGTCACAAACGTTACTAAGGGATGTGGCTCGTTATTGTTTTACTTTCCATTTGTAATAGTTATACGAGATATATCTAGAAGATATTTTGTTTTATTGGTTGATAGGTGTCAATATGTTATTAAAATTTAGAAAGAGATTCCTAGATTTAGAGTTTGGTTGAGATAGCTCGGGATGTGTTGGCTTGTGAGATACCTGAGAGCTCGAAGATTTATTGGTTATTATGTATTGAACTGATGTTAGAAAGTGTGATTGTGTGTAAGAGTGTGAGTGTGCATAGGTCTGAGACACCAAGAAGGAATTGAGCCCTCATGTTGTAACCTTATTCCTTTAGATATCTTAATGAAATTCATTGTTCGTGGAATCATGTTTTTCCCTGCATAATTGGTTTTAAAATCTACTTATAATTTTTTGGGGTAGAGTGTCGAGGCATTGTGTTTGTAGGTGATTGTTTTCAAATCCTTAATACAGATTTACAAGTAGATCGAGGTTGAAGAGGCAAAGAATCAATCCATAGCTGTGTTTCGGGGTCTATCTAGTCGAGTTGATGATTGTAGAAATCATTCTACAGTATAAATCGAATGGATGACTAGGATTAGATTGAGGGAATCCTTGTTCAAAATCAATGACCACGATCAGGTCACTGTCATATCATGACCCCAACATTCTTGAAGGATTTGTGCCGACGAAAAACAATCATTGACAATAAAAGTGAAGGATCTGGAGAGCCGACGACAGTTCCAGGATCGTCGACAATAGTTGATTGTCGACGACTCCAGGATCATCGACAACAACATACTTGGTAATTGTATTGATGAGAATTGGGACGATGATGATGAGTTGAGCAAGCTAAATATATCGATGGTGAGGATTAAATCAATGAAGAATATCAATGATAGAGACTAATGGGAATATTGGTGAAGGGTAAGTTAATAGATGGTGTCAATTAAATATTTTAAGCCTGGATCGACAGTCCATAATGATTGGAGGTGGAATGTATCGTCGAACTATTAGATCGTCGGGCAGTAGAGTCATGTGCACTTACTCCTTGGTAAATTGTCGACGATGATACATATATCGTCGGGATTGGTAGATCGTCGGGGGTAGTTGGGTGTGTGTTCAATCCTGGTTAAAATTGTCGACGCCGATAATTCTATTGTCGGGTCAGAATAATTGAGCATTATGATTGCTCCATAACAAGAATCCTTTGACGATGATGGCCTTAGCCTAAGGTAGAGAAATTGGTCTCTTGGGAACAAATAATTTGCACCAAAGGGAGAAAAGGCGCTCAAGGTAACTTGTCCATTGGTGTGTGTAACAGAGTGGTTTAGAACTTTGTTAGGAGAATGATCCGAGGCCAATTAAGGAGTTTGTGGGAAACTTTGTTTGAAGCTGTCAATAGAGTTGTTTGATAACTATGTCTAATAGAGTTGTTTGATAACTATGTCTAGAGGTAATTGGACCTAGTAAGTCTGCATCATTTTTGGTATCAGAGTGCATACAAAAAGTGTGCCATAAATAAGGAGACAATGCCACCTAGAAGAAGAGGTCTAGGAATACCAGCTGCAAATGTAGAATTGCAACAAGAGGTGATACAACTTCGAGAAAGGATGGAAGTCATGTATACTACCAAGAAGAGGTAGCCTAACATAGGATATGTTAGTGAGAGTGAAGATACAATAACCTATGAGGAAGAGGAAGAATAAGAAACAAAAAAAGAGAAACTGATAAGGATGGTCACAAAGGTCAGTTCCAGAGCAAAGGTAGAAGTACCAATTTATGAAGGTAACCTGAATTTTGAATAATTAATTGACTGGATTAACGCTCTAGATAAATATTTTGATTATGGGGATGTAGATGAAGGGAAGAAGGTAAATTATGTAGTGACAAGGATAAAAGGTCACACAACTCTATGGTGACAAGAAGACAAGAATCGAAAGGGTAAATCCAAAATTAAGAATTGGGACATAATGATTAATAAATTCAAATGAAGTCCATGCCTAAGGATTACCAACTGAATTTATTTAGACAATTGCATAATCTAAAACAGAAGAATATGAAAATAAAGGAGTACATAGAGGAGTTTTACAGGGTGAGTATTAGATATGGTCATGTTGAGGAGGATGTTGAAAAGGTTGCCAGATATAGAAATGGTTTGAGGTATGAGATTCATGATGAAATTAGCATTTTGTTTCTAAGTACAGTTGAAGATGCATACCAAGAATATTTGAAGGTAGATGAGAATATGGCCATAAAATAGAGCTAGAAGAGAAGAGGAATAAGTCTAGCAAGAGGCAAAGTGGCAGATGAATATTTTAGACTCCAAAAGATGAAGGGGGAAGATCAAGTAGTTAGTCACCAAGAGGAGGAGAATCCATAG
>SNQJ01S0165425.1:23413-39711 GCA_010110895.2 Picea sitchensis | reverse complement strand
CTCTGATAAGATGATATGTCAGTGGTCATTACGGGTTCTTTGCATCTGTAGTAATACTTTTTCTTAACCTTTCTAGGGTTCTGTCACAATCTTAGTTTTTGGATCTACCTTAGGGTTTTCTTGGTTCATATTCATTCTTTCAACCTTAGCAATCATTCTAGGGAAATCCAATACTTCATGGTCCAGAGCTTTGCAACAGAGGCAACTAGGTTTTCTACCAGGGCACTCCTTAGCTAGATGTCTCAGTCTTCTGCAACTATAACAAAGGGTTAATCTTCTATTTCTCCTAAATGATCCATAGCCTCCCTTGTACTATGCACTAGGATCATGGTAGCTAACCTGCAACAAATTCTTTCTAGGGTCCTGCTTCCATTCGTTAGTCCAAACATTATTTTTATGCATAGGTATAACATATCTTTCACTACTCTTATCAGATCTACTTATATCACATCTTCTTTCATCTGTCAGTGCCCTAGTTTTCAATCTAGGACAAAACATGCCTAGATCCATACTTTATAAAACAAAAACAAAAAAAAATCCATTGATCTTACTTCTACAGAGCACAAAGCTTCCAGATCTAAAACTTTTCACTATTCTTACCTTTATCAGAGCACAAAGCGTTCAGATCTTACCTATTTTCTTCATATCAGACTTATTTTTTTTAGCACGGAGCTTCACAAACAAAGTAGAGTACTACACACTTAAAGCGACATATCTACACACAGATCTTTCACAATTTCAGGTCAGATATTTGAACAAAGCTTCTTCTTTCTTAGTTCCAAGCAATCACAGTTCCAGGTCCCGGCAACGAAACCATTTGTTGGCACAAGGACAGACCCAGGGTTCAATGCTACAACAACGCACCAACAAAACCCTAACTACCGACCCTTTCAGCAACACCTGCGAAGTAGATGAAGTCTCACCCGAGGTAGAGGCAGGGGTGGTCGCAGGACTCAGATGTCTGCAACCTTAGCTGGGACACATATATGTGATTCTAATCACTTAACAGAGAACTCAGCAGTTATACTTGTCAATATTCAGTTCTTAGTTATAGCGCAGTTAATCCCTAATTACAGCATAGCGCGGTATCCAACCAGATCTAGCATCTAACAACACTTAGTGTCACAAAATAGATCAGGTCTTAACATATTCAACACTAAGCATATGTATATCAGTCAGATCTAACATGCATCCATATTATTAAGCACATAGCATTAACATATCTTTCTACCATTCATCTATGTTAAAGCACTAAGCAAGAAAACATATAAAGACATTAATACATCGCATATAGAAAAGCAACACAGCATATACGTGGTTCACCCCCCCCCTTGGGGCTACGTCCACCAACTCTTCTTCTATTCTATTATCTTCTATTAATCAGTTACATGCACAGAGCCTCAAAAACCCTACTCCACATAGGACAGGAGATCTGCACGCACTTCGCCAGATCCTCCTTCCCCGAGATAGGTTATAGCACTAAGCCTTCTATGTCACTTGGACTCAACCCTGCAAGTCTCACACAATATGCACAAAGAAATTACAATCCACACTCGCACTTAACACTTAGCACTTTCGATCACATAGATCGATCACTACTACTTTCTACATCGCTTAGCTTCTATATATATATATATATATATATATATATATATATATATATATATTACAAAAGTGGGCCTAGGCATGGATAAACCCATGGGCCAACCTTTCCATACCCGTTACATAATCCCAAATCCCAAAAAGGACCTAAAAGGGTCTGAGATCCCGCAATCTCTTCTTCGTTTTGCGCTCTGCCTTCGACAGCCTGTTGAAGTCCCAAAAATAGGCCAATCATGACCAAGAATCCTCAAAACTTAGTCAAGGGCCAACACTTGTCATACGATGTTGATGAGGGTGATTTGTTGACTAGGTAACATGTAGTACCCATTGCCTTTGCCTAGAATTATTTCCCTAACCCGACACCACTGAGCATGTACCTTTCTTTTTCCATTAGCATCATATTCATCCTTTCTGTAACTCCATTCTGTTGAGGTGTATTTGGAGTATTCTTCTGCCTTGTTATACCACTTCTTACAGAATTCTTCAAATTCATTCTCGTTGAACTATCTGCCATTATTTGTCCTCAACACCTTAATTATTTTCTTTGTTTGATTCTCAACAAGAGCCTTAAACTCTTTAAATTTGTCAAAGAATTCAGATTTCTTCTTGAGGAAATATATCCAATTATTCCTCGAGAAGTCATCTTAAAATGAGACATAATACACATATTTTCCCAATGATGGACCAACATACGTCCAAAAACATCACTGTGAACTAATTGTAAAATTCCTTCTTCCCTTGTTGCACCAGAGGGGAATCTTACCCGATTCTTTTTCCCATATACACAATGGTCACAAAAATCAAAATCCAGAGAGAAGTTAGACATATCTTCAACCATACCTTTATCATGTAGTAGTTGAAGACCCTTCTTGTAGCACCCTTCTTTTCCACATCTCCAACATACCTTTACAAACTTTATGGGATATTTAAATCTTGTAACATCCCCAGCCACCAACAAGTCGGGAAACGTCACCACATGACATCTCTCTTAACTCTAATACCAATTTGTTTTAACACCCCCGACCACCCAGGCCGGCCCATGCTATCTCGTAGAAATAACAATTATCATCTATCTATAAATAAAACCATAGACAAACAACATATTCTGCTAATACACAGACTGATGTAGAAACAACAGTAAAAGCATATATGCAGTAACTCAAACAAAACCATAGATGTAATAGGATATATAATACATAGCATGTGAATGAACATGGAATGAATACTTATATTTTAATTGAGTTCCACCAACTGTGTGCAGACCTTCCACGAACCTCCTAGCCTTAGACCACGTTTCTCATCACGCTCAGCAGTGGGTCACCCCGAGTTGGGACTAAGCTCCACCCAAGGCAAGGGAATCCTAGACTAGGATGAGGTTACAAGAGACTGCATAGTGCAACTGGAAGGATTATCTCCAGGAGCTTTCTTACACCCACTACTCACGGACTCTCATTTCCCAAATGCTTATTCCACCCTAGGAATATGCACCTTCACTGTTCCACAGTCCATCGGTTGCTCCACTTCCCCTTTTAGGGTATTTATAATAGGTTGAATTAGGAATTCTCAGAGCTCTGTAGCTGGTGTTGGACTCTCTCTAGGATAAAATCACTTCCTAGCAAACTCTCTCTCCTGGAGAGAGTTGCTCAGAGGCCTGACAACCTGCCTCTTCAGCCACGGGCCTGGCAACCCGCTTCTTCAACCACTTCAACTTAGTTATAGCTAGGTGAGGAAAACATCAAAGGTTCAATATAGCTTAGGGAATGGAAGCAACCACAATTTGGTAAGGCACACCACAATTTTGGCAAGTACAAATATGTTGTGCTTCATAGGAAAACTCAGGTTGACTTCACGGATTATTGGTTTCAAAGGTGCGTGAAGATGTAGAGGTCGACGACGGAGGCTAAATGAGTTAGGCGAAGGATGGAAGAATGGGAAGTGAACTCCCCCAATGCGATGACTCTCCAGCTTTAATTTCATGTGCCCAAGTCGACACATGTCTTCCTCGAGCTGCATGCACTCCATTTAGCATTTGTTTCCTCTTTCCCAGGAACTTAGGATAATTGGGTTTATTTTTCCCCACTTTAATATTTTCATTTTCACGAATATATTATAATATTCCCTTGGGTTAAGCCCTCTAGATTATCCCCTCTTTCCTAGCCTCTCAGTCCCATGCCTTTCCCTACCTAGTGGAGCTTCGTCCCCCATCACTCTTTCTTCATGATCGGTCTACACGCAACAATGTATAATTTTTGTTAATGATTTGCATAATTACATATACAAAAATCGGACTTATTGGCCTTAGCATCCAGGTTCTTCGGACTATAACACATAAGCCTACCAACTTATCAACACTCATCTCAGCAGTCTACAAACATCAGTACATTTCATAGGGGCTCGGGCTAGGGTATTACAATCCCCTCCCCTTATTTTTGCATTGTCCTAAGTGCAACTCAGTTACATAATATCAGCAAGATTTTCAAAATCTTCAAAAAGATGTGGGTACTTTGCCCGCATAGCATCCTCATGCTCCCATGTCATGTCCTCGGGACCGTACCAGGTCCACTAGACCTTTACAAGCCCTACAGATCGATTTTGGAGTTGTTTTATCTTTCGTTCCAATATGCGCACCGGGCGCACTTGCAAGACTCCTTCTTGATCCACCTAAATCACATTCCAATCAATCACGTGATTAGGATCAGGTATATATTTCTTAAGCCACAAAACATGAAACACATTATGTACATTCATGGATGCAAGCAATGCAAGCATATATGCAACTGGTCCAATCCTTTCTAATATTTCAAATGGCCCACAATATCTGGCTGTCAACTTGGAACAGTTTCCAAGCTTCAGGGAACTTATGTTGGCTTTCACTTTCAAGAAAACATGATCACCCACTTTAAACTCCATGTGGGTTTTGTTCTTATCAGCATAACTTTTCTTCCTGTCTTGGGAAACCTTCAAATTCTTCTTAATCTTCAACATTTTCTCTTCCATTTCCTTGAGAAACTCTGGCCCAACCACTGCCCTATCAATTGGGTTATCCTAGCTTACTGGGGTGTTGCACTTTCTTCCATAAAGTGCTTCAAATGGGCTCATCTTCAGTGATGCTTGATACCCATTGTTGTAGGATAATTCTACCAAGTGTAGGTAGTCTTCCCATTTATATTGTTTTTCCATCACATACATCCTTAGCATGTCCTCCATCACCTGGTTCATCTTCTTTGTTTTCCCATTAGAATCTGGATGATAGATTGTGCTGAAGTTCATATTCGTTTTGAACCCTTTGAATAACCCCTTCTAGAACTTTGAGGTAAATTTCAGGTCTATGTCAAACACAATTTTCCTGGGAATATCGTGCAATTGTGCTACTTCCCTCATATAGATATCGACAACATTCGCTGCCTTGTGAGTAGTCTTCAATGGAATAAAATGGGCATATTTTGTAAACTTATCCACCACCACCATGATGGAATCATGTTTCTTATTTGTTCTAGGTAATCTTGTGATGAAATCCATTGTCACCACTTCCCACTTCCACTTAGAAATGGGTAATGGTTGTAGTAACCCTGTTGGGTGCCTATGTTCATATTTGACCTTCTGACACTCCATACATTTGTTGTTGTATTCTGCAATTTCCTTTTTCATACCTGGCCAAAATTAATGGCTCTTGACTACCGCCACTATTTTCTGATATCCAGGGTGCCAAGCATAAGGCACATTATGCATTTCTTTCAAGATCATAATTCTCAATTCTTGGAAATTAGGCACATAAATTATATTTTTGTACAGGAGTGTTCCATCAGCTTCCAATTTATAATCTTCCACTTTCTGTAGCATCTTACCTTGTTGTATCTTTGCCACCAATTCCATGTACTACAAATCTTCATTTGCATCTTCCGAAATTATGCCATTAGTATCATTTTAATACATGCTAATGGTCGTAGCATGTAGTTTATGCACTATTATTTTGGGTGCATCAACCACTTTTTTCTCCTTTCCTTTGATATGCTTCATATCAAAGTCATACTCACAAAGGAATTCCAACCATCTACTATGCCTAGCATTTAGAGTTGGTTGATCAAATAGATACTTCAGATTATGATGGTCTGTTCTAAGTTAAAACCTCTTTCCCATGAGGTAATGTCTCCATTTCTTCGGAGCGTTCACTATGGATGCCAACTCCAAATCGTGAGTTGCATAGAGCCTTCATGCTCTTTCAATTTTCTGGACTCATAACATACCACAAACCCATTCTAGCTGAGGACTCCCCCCAATCCTTCTTTGCATGCATCTGTACACACTACAAAATCTTCATTTGGATTTGCAATCCTCAATATTGGAGCACTGGTTAACAAATGCTTCAATTGTTGGAAGCTTCTCTCACATTCTTCTGTCCATTGAAATTTCTTCTCCTTCCTTTTCAAGGAAGTGATGGGGTGAGCTATCCTTGAGAACCTTGCAATGAACCTTCTGTAATAGCCATCTAGATCCATAAAGGATATAAATTTTGTCACATTCTTCAGTGCTGATCGTTCTCTAATGGATTCTATCTTTTCAAGATCCGCTACTATCCCATCTTTTGAAATGATATGTCCCAAATAATGGATCTGATTTTGATAGAATGAGCACTTTCTCAATTTGGCATACATTTGGTGCTCTCTTAGCACCTGAAACACCATCCTCACATGATGTTCATGCTCTTCCTCTGACTTGGAATACACCAGGATGTCATCCAAAAATACTACGAAAAACTTGTCTAGATATTCTTTGAATACACCATTCATTAGGCACATGAAAACAGTGGGTGCATTTGATAACCCAAATGGCACCACTGTGAATTCATAATGACCATACCTTGTTCTGAAGGAAATATTGTTGATGTCTTCATCCTTTATCCTTACCTGGTGGTACCTTGACCTGAGATCTATTTTTGAAAATATCTTGGCATCCTTCAACTGATCAAAGAGATTATCGATCCTTGGTAAAGGATATTTGTTCTTAATAGTCACTTTGTTCAACTGTCTAAAATCGATGCACAATCTCAATGTCATGTTGGACCTTGGTTATGGAAGAAAGCGAAGACTACAGAAGAAGAGGTGAAGTGTGAACTGCGTGGAAGATACACTAATTGAGATCAGGTCGAAGTGGTCAAAGAAGCAGAAAAGATGGAGAGAAGTATGGGAGAACGAGTCGTTGGACGAGAAGATCGAGGAGAACAAATCAGCAAGGAAGATAGATTGTGGACAACTCAACAAGTAGAAAAAGCTACCAATAGATGCTTTGGAGCACCTTACAGGAAAGAAGGAAAGACAGGTTGGCGAAGCCCGGAAAACGTGGCTGAAGTTGACCTAGGGTTTTAGACACCTAGGGTTTTGGTATCTAGTGTTTTGACACCTAGGTTTTAGCCTAAGGTTGTCAGTGAGCGATTGTAATGTATAAATAAGAACCTAGATGAGAGAAGAGGGTTCACGATTGTAAGAAGGATGGACATTGGTCATTATCATTGTTATTATCATTGAGGAGAGAGAGAAGTGATGTGTGTGAGAGAAATTGGGTATTGTAAGATCTTTAGCTGGGTGCGAAGATCAACCCTGCAGCTAGGTGCGCAGGAAGGGAAGAGAAGGAGAGAGAGATCTACAAGTTAAGAGTGCAAATAGAACTGTATTTTTTCTTGTGATATCAAGAAACATAGTTTTGTGGATGTAGCACTAGGGAGAGCGTGAACCACATATATCTTATTGTTTTGTGTGATTGATGTGGTGTTCTTTTGTCTTATATTATTTTGTTATTGTACCTTTATGTTAGATCTGAAATATAACTTTGCGAAGTAGGATTAAGTTGGTAAATGATATCTAGATGTTGTATTGTTGTTGTATCAAATCCACTTTGCATTTCCTCTAGTTGTAGACACTTGTGTCCTGCAACCCCCTATTGCTACTTCGGGTGAGACTGTATCTGCTTCATAGGTGTTGTTGAAAGGGCAAGTAGTTAGGGCTTGTTGGTGCGTTGTTAGAACTGAACCCTGGATCTGCCCCTGTGTGCCAACAAATGGTTCCGTTGTCGGAACTGAGATCTTCTTGAGGGAATGTCAAGGTGGTTTCCATCGAAGACAGAAATTCAGAAGTGGATAGAAGAACAAGAGAAGGACTTCGCTGAATCCCAGAACAAGAACCCTAATATTAGCACAAAAGATTCGTTGGGAAGGTATATCTTTATTGATATACACGATATTTTCTTTGGAGGAATTCATAAGGAGCTATACAAGTGGTTAGCCGGATTAGCAGATACCCGGTTTGAGATCAGATCTAGACCGCTTGTGGTTTGGACGTCGACACTGATCAAGAAGGTCAAGAGAGTTGATAACGTTGTGTCGAGAGCAGTACATCAATGGTTTGATAGCACCATTGGAGGGTACATCACCGAGTTTTCTATTGACAAAGTAGAGTCATATAGCCAAGTGGAGAGATATTTCTTTAAAGGACCTAGAGAAAAAAATTTACACTTTTTGAAGTTGAAGATCAAGATGCTATTTCATGAGAAGAACATCTTGAATATACAGTAGTTGGTTAGATTAAAAAGATAATGTTTAAGAATTCTGATAGTGACAACGACACAGAGGTTGGACATACGTGCAGTGGGAGAATCTTCAAAGAAGTTCCTTTGGTAAACTTGTTTAAGAAGAATCACGAACCACTAGCATAGGAAGAAGGGTTCTACAGTGGAGAAGAAGAAGAGTTACTGAATGAGGAACATTTAGAGTCCGTTGGGGCATAGGAAGGGAAGACTGAAGAACTTCACCGAGAAGAATCAGAAACTTCAGAAACTGTGCAGACTGTTGAAGTAAGTATTATTACTCCTCCTGTTGTTTTAGAAACATTAAGTAACCAAAGTAGCCAAAGTTATCAAGGCATTGATAGTACTATTACAAGCAGTCTAGCACATAGTCAGTCAGGAAACCTAGGAATATCCATGGAAGACGAGATGAGGTTACCCATTTTTAGGGGAGACGGATCTGAAGATCATGATCAACACTGGTTTCTATGTGAGGCTATGTCGAGTATTAAGAATGTCACCGATGAAGATATTAAGAGAGCTCAGTTTAGTACTACCCTAAGAGACCCTGCACTGAGATGGTACATGAAATTTGTCCAAGGAGTCACACAGCCGAACCCATTGAACGATATTAAGACTGTGTTGATTTCTGAATTCAAGAAACCCAAGTCGGAATCACAGTGCATTACAGAGCTGAAGGAAATTAAGAAGAAAGCAGTTGAACCGGTTTGGGAATTTGATTAGAGATTTAAGACCTTGACAGGTCGTTTGAGTTTTTAGATCCCATATGAACAGAACAAAGAATGGTTCATTGTTTCCCTCCTACCACACATCAGAGTCCCTTTGATGCAGCAGAAGATTGCTTTGTAGGCTAAGGCGTTGGAGATCATTGTGAAACTAGAATCAACCCCTATGGGAGAATCCAGCTCAGGTATGAGTCAAATTTTGAGTCAGTTAACCAACTTGTCTCTATAGGTTGAAGATATGAAGAAAGACAAGGGGAAAGATAAGAGAGAATACATATGGTGTATCATATGCAAATCAGAAGGTCATGATAAGGAGCGTTGTCCCCTATTTCATGAATACTTGGCTTCTGGAACTCTGAGCCCTTTGAAGTAGGTTACTCTACCTTGGTGCAAGGTATGTAGAAATCGACATCACCCTAGTGAATGTTATTACATGCAAAAATATGTTCAGACACCTACAAATTTTTTCTACGCATTTTGTAAGTCCGTGGGGCATGATGAGAAGGACTGTAGAGCTTATGGTCTCTTGCATGAAATATCAAGAGATACACATAAGATTCAAGGAGAAATCCAACAGGAAGGAAATACTACACAGTATAATTATCCAGGAAGAGGAAACTTGGCAAGGGACTGTCAGAACATTTGTAGATTTCAAAGTAATTGAGACAGTTGACGATAGTTGTCCTTATCCCACGCTGTTAGGAATTGATTGGGATTTCAATAATTCTATTGTTGTTGACTTAAAGAAAATAATAATGACATTTGAAGGTGACGGCCTTAGGGTCATTGCACCTCTGGATCCTGATGAAGGTCGCAGATACACAGAACCCATAAGATAAGAGGATCGCGCATACGAGCTAGAGAATATATACAAATTGACCGCAAGACAACAAGATTACATTAATCCTATAGCATATGGGAATTTAAGCTGGAAAAGTGACAGTTCCTGTTCATCAGATTCAGAAGAAGAACTAGAGAACTAGCAGAACAAAATGTATGAAGTTTTTGCACGGCGATGTGCTAGATTGACTAGAGAAGTTTGCTGGATCGGCACAATAGTAAGTAATTTTCCCACCTTTTATGGTTTGAATCACTTATAAACTTTCTTACTGGAATTTGAAGAAATTGTATCAGTACAACAGAGACTATTGGCACTGGATGAGGCCTTGAAAGAAACTCCAGCAAGATGGTGGGGAACACATAAGAAGAACATCGCGGACTAGGTGCAATGTCACACTTTGATGACAATACGATTCTCAGATCAGATAGAAGGATGAGAAGTTAGATACACAGGTCAAAGTTGTTTGAAAAAACATGTGTGAACTTGTGAGGAAGCCTGGAGAAGCATTCCTCGGGAGAAGTGGGTGCATAAATTCATCAACACGCTGGATACAATGCCTGTCAACTGGTATCTTCAAGCATAATTATGCCTCACCACTGCAGATTGGCAAGGTATGACTCAGAATTTTGTAGCCACATTCTTATTTGAAATTCAGTACCCTATGGTAGATCAAGATTTACAGGTTATAAGACAAAAAGTATTTGAGGAGGCACCTAATCTCCCTTTGGAGAAAGATGAGGATGAATGGACTGCACCCCTTTAGAAACTGCAAGGATGTTACAATATCAATGCTGATGAAGACGATGATCCTAGGAATGTGAACATCGCAGAAACAGAAGGACAAAGAGATATAGAAGGACCAGGAGTCGAACTACCTTTTATTGGAAAACCAATTAAAATCAAGAAAGTCAATATTGGTATAGAGCAAGCACCTAAACTGGCCAACGTTGGAGATTATTGGGATGATGCCACTATTGATAAGATCACATAATTATTGTTTGAATATTAGGACTTGTTTCCAACCAATTTCACTGATATGAAGGGAATTAGAGGACCTATGGGAGAAATAAAGATTCCCCTGAAACCAGATGCAAGACCAGTCAAGAAGAGACCCTATAGATTGAATCCCAAATATAAGGAGAAAGTTAATATTGAAATAGACAGAATGTTGGAAGCAGGAATCATAGAAACTATTGAAGAGTCAGAATGGATTAGCCCTATGGTGGTTCAAGACAAGAAAATAGTAGAGATCCGAATCTGTGTAGACTTGAGGAAACTGAATGATGCATGTCTACATGATCCATTCCCTAGATCGTTTGTTGATGAAGTGTTAGATAATGTGGGAGGACAGGAAGTCTACTCCTTCACCGATGGATTTTTAGGTTATCACCAGATCAGGATTGCCAAGGAAGATTGCCATAAGACCACATTTGCAACAGAATGGGGATCCTACCAGTATACAGTGATGCCTTTTGGACTGAAGAATGCACCAGCCATCTTTTCTAGGGTGGTGGTCGAAGCATTCAAGGAGTTTTTACATAAATTTCTGGAAGCCTATTTTGATGATTGGATTGTTTTTACCTTATTACAAAATCATATTGAATGCTTAAGACTAATGTTGGATAAGTGAAAACAATGTCAGATTTCCCTGAACCTAAAGAAATGCATTTTCTTTTTACCCTTTCGAGTGTTGCTAGGCCATATTATGTGTAAGCAGGGGTTGCTGGTAGATCCGTCCAAGATTTCCATTATTTTCGATCTACCCCCCCCACTTCAGTCAAATAGTTGTGCACTGCGCTGGGACCTATTGGATACTACATGAAGTTCATTAAGGGATATGCACAGATCACAACGCCCATGGAGAAGATTTTGAAGAAATATTGTCAGTTTCAATGGACGGAAGAATGCCAGTAGAGCTTCGACACACTGAAACAGAAAATGGTTACTGCGCCTATTCTAGTTTTTCTAGATTGGAGTAAGGAATTTCATGTGCATGTCAATGCATCCTCTATTGCATTGGGAGCAGTGTTAGCACAATCAGGAGCGGGAGATATTGACCATCCCTTAGCCTTTGCTAGCAGGAAGCTCTCAACAACTGAGATAAATTACACCACCACTGAGAGAGAAGGTTTAGCCATGGTGTATGCACGGCAGAAGTTTCATCACTACTTGTTGGGAGGCCACTTTAAGATGTTCATTAATCACTCTATGCTAAAATACCTAGTCAACAAACCAATGATGGGGGGAAGGATATGCATATGGCTACTGCTATTTCAAGAATATGATTTTGAAATTGCGGTCAAGCTAGTGAGAATGAACAAGGGACCTGACCACTTGTCTAGGGTAGAAAACGGAGAGGAGCCTACTAGTTTGGAGGATACACTACTAGATTCTCAATTGTTGGCCATCAGAAAGATAGATGATCACTTCGTCGAGATAGTTCAGTTCCTGTCAACAAGAATGACACCTCGTGAATACATAATCATTCAGAAGAAACAATTGGTAGTGCGCGCTGCATATTTTTCACTGATAGTTGGACAACTATATAGGATGGGACCTGATGAGCTCCCAAGGAGATGTGTTATGGAGAAAGAACGACCACTAATTTTGGTAGAATCACATGAAGGCATCGCAGGAGGATACTACGCAAGGAAAGCAACAACGCAAAAGGTTCTGAGAGCTAGCCTCTAGTGGCCCACTTTACACAGAGATGCTAAAGAATACTACAAAGCCTGTGATGTATGCCAAAGAGTTGGGAAACCCTCTTGAAGAAATGAGATTCCTTTATCACCCCAGCTAACCTTACAGGAATTTGAGAAATGGGCCATTGATTTCGTGGGACCTATCAACCCACCCGGGAAGCGCACAGGAGCAAGATACATCATTACTGCGACAGAGTATTTGACCATATGGGAAGAAGCAAGAGTAGTTAAGGATTGTAGTGCAACTACAACTGTGTGATTCATATTTGATGATATCATAACAGGTTTTGGATGCCCGAAGGTCCCTATGAGTGATCAAGGTACACATTTTATTAATAAGACTATTGAAGCCTTGAATTAGGAATTTGAAGTTCATCACCAGAAGAGCACCCCATACCACCCGTAGGAGAATGGCACAGTTGAAGCCTTCAAAAAGATCTTGGATACTGCGCTGACGAAGATTTGCAGTGTAAACGGAGATGACTGGGATTTGAGAGTACCAACAGTATTATGGGTCTATAGAACCACTTGTAAGAAGTTGACGATGCAGACTCTATTTAAGTTGGTTTATGGTCTAGAAGCGGTGGTGCCCATGGAATACTTATTTCCTAGCTTGAGGATTGCAACATTTACAGATATGGACGACACTGATGCTTTGCAAGACAAACTTGCATAGTTGGTAGAGCTAGAGGAAGACAGATTTATTGCAGGATTCCATTAGCAGGTACAGAAGGAACGAGAGAAGGCTTACCATGATAGACACATCAGGAAGAAAGCATTTAAGTAAGGACATCTGGTATTGGTATATGACAACAAGTTCATGAAGCATCCAGGGAAGTTCAGAACACATTGGCTGGGACCATATGAGGTCATCTATGTTACAGAAGGAGGAGTTGCGCAGTTGAAGACTTTGAATGGAGAATGGAAGGAAAGTTTGGTGAATGGGAGCCAGTTGAAATTGTACTTTTACAACCAGATGCCTTGCAACTCTTGGTAGAAGAAAAAGGAGAAGGGTCTAGGTACTAGGTGCAGTTGAAACTGGGTACCAGACACAAAAAAGACAGTATGGACATAGTGGGGAGGAATTGAGCAGAAAGCACAAGCTGCGCTACACAGTCTGAGGTCGAGGTAAAGCAGAAGGTTAAGATCAAATTTCCTCGGGACAAGTCATAGGTGAGTGTTGGGGGCATGTTTGCCCTTGTTTATGGAAGAAAGCGAAGACTATGGAAGAAGAGGTGAAGTGTGAACTGCATGGAAGACACACTGACTGAGATTAGGTTGAAGTGGTCAAAGAAGCAGAAAAGATGGAGCGAAGTACGGGAGAATGATCCATTGGACGAGAAGACTGAGGAGCACAAATCAACAAGGAAGGTAGATCGTGGACAACTCAACAAGTAGAAAAAACTACCAATGGATGCTTTGGAGCACCTCGCGGGAAAGAAGGAAAGACAGGCTAACGAAGCCCGAAAAATGTGGGTCAAGTTGACCTAGGGTTTTAGACACCTGGGGTTTTGGTATCTATGGTTTTGACACCTAGGTTTCGGCCTAAGGTTGTTGGTGAGCGATTGTAATGTATAAATAAGAACCTAGATGAGAGAAGACAGTTCGTGATTGTAAGAAGGAAGGACATTGATCATTATCATTGTTATTATCATTGAGTAGAGAAAGAAGTGTTGTGTGTGAGAGCACTTGGGTATTGTAAGATCTTCAGCTGGGTGCAAAGATCAACCCTACAACTAGGTGCACAGGAAGGGAAGAAAAGGAGAGAGATATCTACAAGCTAAGAGCGCAGATAGAACTGTATGTTTTCTTGTAATATCAAGAAACACAAATCTATGGACGTAGCCCTAGGGAGAGGGTGAACCACGTATATCTTGTTGTTTTGTGTGATTAATGTGGTGTTATTTTGTCTTTTGATATTCTGTTATTGCACCTTTATGTTAGATCTGAAATATAACTGTGCGAAGTAGGATTAAGTTGGTAAATGATATCTAGATGTTGTGTTGTTGTTGTATCAGATCCACTTTGCATTTCCTTTGGTTGTAGACACTTGTGTCCTGCAACCCCCTATTTCTACTTCAGGCGAGACTGCATCTTCTTCATAAGTGTTACTTCGGGTGCATCTGCATCTTTTAATACTGCATGGTCTTTAATATTTGACACCTTATCTTTAGGTGCTTCTTCCATATGAGATGTAAATATTTGACAGCCCTTCCTTTAGCACTTTTTCAACTGCATTGTTGATATTTCTCTGATAGTCATTACCCTTGGGATTCCCTCCACTTTCCTTGGGTTTCCTTCCTCATCCAGGAAAGTGAATGCTTGGTTACAACAGTCTAAGATGGCATGATCCTAGTCCAACCAATCCATCCTAATTAGACAGTCATAGGAACCCAAAGGTAAGATGTCCAAATCTTCCCTTGTGCTCAGTCCATTCATGTCCATGAGACATGACTTAACTATTTCAGTAACTTTTATTTTGGCTCATGTAGCCAGCTACACTAACCAAGATTTTCCATGCTTGATTCTTGGCAATTGCAAACTTTCCACCATCTTGGGATTTATATAACTATGACTAGCCCCTGAATCAATTAAAATAGTAAAGGCATGGTTATTGATCATACCTTCAACTTCAATCATGTGTGATTGAAACTCAACTTTCTTTTTGTCCAGAGCTGCATAGATCCTTGGTATTCTATTTCCCATGTCCTTCGTTTTTTATGCTTGTTGAACATTATGGACAACTCTCATTTTTCTATTTTTGTGGGGACAATCTCTATACTTATGGTCTCCTTGACAACCCCAACATTGAATGGGAATTTTCCTTGGTATTTGTCCCCCTACCTCAGCCATTCTCTACTCTCTAAAATATAGTTTTCCTTAAGGACTGTTTCTAAAAAAGGGAGGTTTGTTTCCCTTTTGCCACTGCTCTTTCTTGAATTTCTTCTTGTCACCCCAAGCCTTCTGAAAAGTGGGTTTTTCTCTTTGCTTCTCAAATAATATTTTTTCTCTCACTATAGTTTCTTCCATAGTTTTAGGATAATCATACTGGATCTTGTCACTGATGGAAGGTGGCAGTCCACCCAGATACCTTTGAATTTTGACAGTCTCATCTTTCATAAAAAGGACATACTTCAGCAATTCCAAAAACTTTCGCTCATATTCTTCAATGGTCATGCTACCCAACTTGAGTTCAAATAAATATTTCATCTTTCTATCATAGTATCTCTTAGTTAAGTATTTCTTTTTGAAATACTCACTAATACATATTGTAAAAATTTCGACGTTTTATTTGCGGCGTTATGGACAAAATTGTCCATATTGTCGCAAAATAGAGGAAATTTAAAAAAAAAAGTTCATATTGCCCGATAACGTCGGTCTTGCCACGTTGACGTCTCTCTTGCCATGTTAACATCGCTCTTTCCACGTTTTCCACCGGAATGTCTCTCTTTCCACGTTTGTGACATAAACGTCGTTCTTGCCACATTTGTGAAGATTGATGTCGCAATTGAGACATTTTGGAAACTAGGTTTTCCCCTCCAACGATCACCTTAGTATATTGACCAAGTCAAAATACTAACGGTCACTAAGGTTTTTTTTACGTCGGAATTGCGACATTACAAAATATATAAATATGTTGCATTTGACAGATGTTGCGACAAGTTTGCTATAATAACGAAGTCACTTTGGGGTCATAGTAGTTAGTGGTTAGAATGTTTTAGGGTGTGATTTTCATGTCATGAGTTATAGGGATAAATGATTATAGTGTGTAAAGGGTTAGAATCTATTTGGGACCATCATGAAAATTTCAGTGTCGGAGCATTGAGTACTTGAGAGGTTGGATGCCAAGTG
>SNQJ01S0165422.1:20863-37979 GCA_010110895.2 Picea sitchensis | reverse complement strand
ATGAGTGCCATAGAAGTTATCAGAAGAGAAAAGAAGAAAAACAAGAAACTACAAGCATAACTAGATAAGAAAAAAGACACTCAAGAACTAGAACAAATGATCAAAAAATTGAAGGTTCAAACAGAAGAAAATAAAAGAATTGAAGAAGCACTCAAAGAACAACTAGAAGGAAAGGACATGATCATTGGAAACCTGGAAGCAAAGATTATCACACTAAGAAAGGATATTGAAAAGAAAAATATGCAGAATAGATCAAAAGTTTTGGATGGCATTATCAACAGTCAAAAATCTCATCTTGACAAGTCCGAACTTGGATACAATCAGACAGAAAAGGGATCAAGCTCCAAAACAACAGAGTAAGAAACAAATCCAAAAATCTATGAAGAAAAAATCAAAGGGGATAAAAAGATATAAAATGAAGATTACAGGGACACTCCTCCACCGAGAAGATTCAAATTTTAGAATCAACAATAGATCGTCAGGCCTCAAGAAGAAGGATTTATAAGAGCACCTCATTTTAGAAGATCTTCAACTACCAGGTATCAAACTATATTTTTTGGTTTATGTTATGCATGTAATAATTTTGGACATAAAGTTGTAAATTGCAGAGATAACAACATGAACAATAACTACTTTGAGAGCCATACACAAAGGGGTTATTCAAGAAGACCTAGTGAAACACAAAGAATAAGTTACAATAGGTTTGAATCTTTGAGCAGTGAAGTGGAATGTTACAAATGTAACAATTTTGGACACATGGACAAAAATTGCAGAATGACAGTCCCTCCTAAGAACCTCAGCAGAGTCACAAACAAGAACCTCAAAAAATGACATGGATAAGAAAGCAAGATTAATATAGCAATGAAGAATGCACAATCGCTCTAAAAGTTAAACATAAGAAACGTGGTTGGTATGTTGACACTGGATGTTCAAAACACATGTCAGGTGATAGAGACAAGTTTCTTACATTACGAAAGGAAAGAGATGGACCAGTCTCCTTCGGAAATGATGATTCAACCAAAATCATTGGAAAAGGCATAGTCCAAATCGAGAACAAGAATGAAAAGACACAAAATGTTCTACTAGTAGAAGATATGAAACATGATATTTTAAGTGTGATTCAAATGTGTGACCAAGGTCAGAAAGTGACTTTCAATTCAAAAAAGTGTGAGATAAGAAAAGAAGGTTCAGGGAAATTGGTCGCTATAGCTGCAAGAACTTCAAGCAACATATATGTGTTAAGCGAAATTGGAAATGAAAAGTGTTGTCTAGGAAAGGAAGATGAAAGTTGGCTATGGCACAAAAGAATGGGTCACATTCATTTTTATAACCTTGTTAAAGTCAACAAAAGAGAAGTAGTTAGAGAAATGCCCCAGAACACGAAACCAACCAACACTTTATGCAAGCATTGCCAACAAGGAAAGCAAACAAAGACTAGGTTCAAATGAAAGGAATATTCAACAACAAAACCACTGGAAATTGTGCATACTGATCTAGTTGGACCAACTACAACAAAAGGATTAAAAGGTGAGATAATTTATGTTATTAGTTGACGATTATACAATAATGACTTCAGTTTTATTTCTCAAGAACAAATCAGAAGCTTTTGAAAACTTCAAGATTTACAAGGAAATGGTTGAAAATGATATGGATTCAAGAATCAAATCATTAATATAGATAATGGAGGAGAATTCACCTCAAAGGAATTTATGGACTACTGTAGCAGTCATGGAATAAAAAGGCAATTCTTCGTCGCTAGGACACCTCAACATAATGGAGTTGTTGAAATAAAGAACTTGACAGTTAAAGAAATGGCTCGAACAATGATAATGGATTAAAGTTGACAGATATTTTTTCGACACAGGCAGTGCATACAAAATTTCACATTCAAAACAGAGTAATGCTTAGCAACAACACTGACAAAACTCCCTACGAGATATGGAAAGGAAGACCAACAAATGTGAAACACTTAAGAGTTTTTGGAAGCAAATGCTACATCAAAAGAGAACTAGATGACATAATGGGAAAGTTTGACTCTCGTTTGGACAAAGGAATACTTGTTGGTTATTCAAGTACAAGGAAAACATAAAAGTGTTAAAATCTAATACGTAACACTTATTGCCTATTAACACTTAAAATAGATGCAGATTGGGCAAGTTGTATTGATGACCAACACTTATTGCCTATTAACACAACTTGCCTATTAACAACTTAAAATCTTGGTCCAATTTAACATTTAACACTATTTAACACTATTTAACACTATTTGCATCTATGTAGGCAATAAGTGTTAAAATCAACAAGTGTATTGCCTATTAACACTTATTGCCTACATAGATGCAGATTGGGCAAGTTGTATTGATGACCAACGAAGAACTAGTGGAGAAACGTTCAACTTAGCTGAGTGTTTGGTATCATGGCTAAGTAAGAAACAACCATCAATATCTCTATCTACAACCGAGGCAGAGTATATTGCAGCAGCAACATGTTGTACACAGGTTCTTTTGATGAAATAAACATTGACAGATATACAGGTTGAGTATGATGAGCCCATTCCAATATATTGTGATAATACAAGTGCCATCAGTATCTCAAAAAGCCCGGTGATGCACTCCAAGATGAAGCACATTTCAATCAAGTATCACTTTCTATGGGAATAGGTTGCAGAAAAGAACATCAAAGTTGAGTATGTGGGAACAAAAGAACAAGTGACATACATCTTTACAAAACCACTTCCATGGGAAGCCTTTGAATATCTTTGCCAAAGACTTGGAGTTATTTCTACTCCAAAATGAATGATATTTGAATTCTTATCTTACATGTCTTAGATGTACATGAGGAAGCACCATAAGAGGATAGTTCGGTCAAGTGGAGTAGCCCCGGATGGAAAGATACCTTTGCCATTGATGACAAAGGGGGAGAGATTTATCAGATGTAGAGGACAGAGGCAGATTTATCAGATGTAGAGGACAAAGGCATGGTTCTAGGGGGAGCACGAGTGATATGATTTTAGTATTGCATCAGAGCATTGCCATGAATGCCAAAGGGGGAGATTATTGATTAAGGTTGGTTGTCATTGATGTCAACCCTTGAAGAAAGGCTCGTATCACAAAGGTTTGGGTAATGGAACCAAGATTGTTTGATGTAAATATGACTAATTATTGTTTTTTCATGGTTGATAAGAAGTAAATATGGATGAACTCCAAATTGGTCCCCCTATGGTGAAATCCCTCATGGGAAGACGCTTTGCAGAGTAAGAGAACCCATTCTTAATTGTGGAATAATGAGATGAAGGATAGTGAATTTTTCAAGGAAAATATCCTAGATGGATAGTTATTCTCATGCCATTTCTGGTGGTATGTAGAACGTCACATAACTCCTCACGTTTAGAGAGTTATGACCATGTGAAGTTGGAGTACCCAGGTTTGGGTAATGGACCCAAGTTTGTTTGATGGATACCGGTACGATTTTTTCTATATTTGAAGGTAATACTATTCCATATGGATAGTACATGTCATTCCATTTATGGTGGTATGTGTAATGTCACATAACTCTTCACAGTTTGAGAGTTATGGCCTTACGAAGTTGGAGGACCCTCATATGTCATCTAGAAGCCCCAAGAGGTCAAAGTAGTCAAAGTGGTTTAAGAGATTTTAAAAGGTAAATAATAAAGTGAAGTGATGAGTGTATTATAATTCAAAGTAAATAAAAAACAAATTATTTCAATAATAAATTTAATGAAAAAATTAGAAGTGGGTTAACCCTAAAATAAGGAAAGTGGGCCAAGTGACCTAGAAGATGTTTTTAAGGAAGCTACTTGAAGAGTATAAATAAGAGGCAAGGCTCTCTCCTTTTAAACACACTAGATCATATTGAATATCTATAGGTGTCTGAGGTATTCAAGGATATCTAATCCTAATTTCTAAGGGAAGGTGAAGAAGAGAAGGCCGAAATGCAAGGAAAGATAAATTCCTTTGATGATGCTTTCTAAGGTATGTTATTTACAGGTCATCTCACCATTTTCACTATAACTTTTTTTCTATAATGATTCAGACCGTGAAATTGCTATTCCATTGAGAAAACATACCCGGGTATATTTGGTAAAACATTCATCTTTTGGGTCATTTTATTTTGGGAGTTACAGTCGGTGGAAAATAGGGTTTGTGGCTAGTCCTGAAACTAGTAAAAAACAAGTGTTTCGGGTAAAAGCATCATAACTTATTCATAACAGATCCAAATTAAGTGAGATCAAATGTGTTGGTTAGGGTACATTCTATAGTATTATGTGTAATATTTTCATATCAATTTAACGAATATTTTGTGCGGGGAACTCTCTACATGGTCGCTCTCTAGAATAAGCCAGAATTCAGCAAGGTATGCCATTTTTGATATAACTCATTTTTTGAGAGGTTCCAAGTAGTGACACCTGTAGGAATTGCACAAAACACACTGAATAACTTTGTGTATCAGGTTCATATCTTTATACATTACAAGTTCAAATTTATGATTACTTCAAGTTAGGGTTGTTGACTAATCCAAAACTAGGCACGTGAGACTAAATAAAAGTTTGATGAAAATGCTAGTCTCTTGTTGTTGAAGTTAAGGAAGGTTTGCAGGAATGTGATCATATACACCAAGTCTATTATAGAGCTACAAATCAGATTTGGATAATGAAATTGATGAGGGCTTTTGGTTGAGGTACATGTTGAGTACATGGTTGAGACAAGTAGTTGATGAGTTGGCACATACATGAGGTCTATAGTTGATGATGTTGGTACATATTGATGAGTCATATTTGATGAGAAGTTGATACATTATTGGTACATACTTGGTACATGGTTGGATGCACTTGTTTATGGTACAGGTTGGTTACAGGTTGGTGCATGGTCGATGCACTTGTTTATGGTATAAGTTGATTACAGGTTGAGGTACAAGTTGATGCATGGTTCATATCTATTGGTACAGGTTTACAATAGTATATCTCACAGTGATAGTGTGATAGTGGTTCCATCATTCTAGTTCTACTTCAGGGTGGCAGGACGGGGCAAGGAAAGGTGAGTGTAGCCACCTTCCGGTTGTAGATGGAGAACATAGGGGGTTGTAGCCTCCTTTTGGTTGTAGCCATAGAATTGGGGAGTTGGAGCTTCCCTCAGGTTGTAGCCTGAGAAACTATGGGGTTGGAGCCTCCTTCCAATTGCAGTTGGAAAACAAACGAAGTTGGTGCTTTCAATGAATGTAATTCTTCAAGACATATAAGAAAAAACATTTCATGGTTTTCTCCCGATTTGGGTTTCCACGTAAAACACTGGTGTACTGTGTATGTGTGTGATTGTTTATTTCTTAATGCTCATTATTGGATAACAATTCTACATTGATATAACATTTGAAGAAAAAAGATTATAATTACGCTATTATTGATTCACCCTCCCTCTCAGTAATCCAACAGATATATCGTTGGAAAGGTATCATCGAAGAGATTCATTTTGGGGGCTCAGTGAGAGCCTTCCACTATCATTGAAGTGATTGATTATGAAAAATATTCATTTGGGCCCTCAAAATGGACCGAGAAGTTTAGGAACCAAAAAAATGATAAAAAATAGTAAATTGCCAGAACATTGTTTTGAGCCAATTGGAATAGGTGGGTGGCCACCGATATCCACCGATATCCACCTGGATCAATACCTAAATTGTATCCATACCTTATTTCAATCGCTTTTGTCCTAAAACCACATATTGTGTCTGGAAGTATGAAACTTAGCTATGCTTTGATTCTCTTCCACCACTTCTGGTGGTATCCTCCATGTCTCAACCAACTTTTCCTTCATGTCGTCATAATACATAACAAATATGATGGATTTTTCCTTCCTTTGTTTTGCATTTAAAGTGTGCCACAATTTTGTACACTTTGTTGCACGACACTTTCTTGGCCTTGAGTAAAATTCATTGTATTTGGGTTCTCCCCAACCCACCAAAGCTATCAATATAATCAACCATGCATAATGGAACTTTGTTCCAAGATCTTGTGCATCATTGCAATCATCCAAAAAAAAATTCAATAAATATGGGGTCCAACTAAGTAGACTCCCCTTTGCGTACTTCGTGGCTACTACTATGACTCCTATAGGTGCTTCTTCCTTGAGACATTTCCTTACAAGTTTATAATCCATTATCTTGGTCACCAATCTGGTTGTTGGTTCACTAATTCTGTTAATGATCAACCCCCTTGATCATGTTCTTCGACCTTGGTAAGACTAACTGGTTCAATGATCGGAGATGGGATTGCATCCACATATACCACTCCTTCTAGATGAATAGGATTTGTTGATTCAAATGATTTCTCTTGTGTAGATATCATAATGCTGCATGTTTTCCTTAGAGTTTGGTTGGGAGATTTGACCTTCAGTGGCGCCATTATGCTAATTCCTGCAAAATTTTGTCTGAATATTCACTGAATACTTCATAAATACTTTCTCACACTGAGTTTTTTCTCCTTATATATAGTTTTATTAATGTCACAATGAGTCTTTCCTTGTAAGTTTTCTTGTTTTATAAGTCCCATCATAAATAATCTATCTCAATGTACTTTTCCCGACCACTGCCATTTTCCTTTTTTCGACTGCTTTCTGTCTCGACATGCTTATTTTTCTTCTTGGTAACCTTTTTATGGCATTCATCATCTTCAAATTCTTTCCATACCAATTGTTATCTTTTACGCACTGGATCTTCTAAATGGATGCAAAACACTTGTCCATCTACTTTATCTTTTTGGATTTTTCTTCTTTTTCCCATTTTTTTCTCCTTCTTTTCTTCTCTTTCCACGTTTTTCTTTCTTTTTCAATTTCTACTATATACACTATGTACATTTGTATTTTCTTGTGATGTAACTTTTGAGAGTTATTGGGTCATCTTTCCCTATACAATTATAGTCGACTACCATTCACCAATCCTTGCATCTATTTTCCTGTTAATTTCTGCAGTTGCACAACACCTCCATCTGTGACAAAATTTATCTCATATGGCCCTAGCCAATGCATCCTGAATTTACCTAGATGTTGTAAGTATTTACTATCATAAAGGATAGCCATATATACTTCCTTAAAGTTATTCTTCTTGATTTGTCTATCATGCTAATATTTGTTGTTTTATTTCTGTACTTCCTGATGGAAACCAACCATAATCTTGTCTTCTTCTAATTCCATGAGTTGAGCCAATATTTCTTGAGTTGTGCTTCTTTTTGTCATGTTTGTAATGGTTGTTATGCTCATACTAGGTATCAAATATTCCAAAGGGACTACTACTTCATGAGCATACACCAATATGAAATGTGTTTTCCTTGTACATTTCCTATATGTTGTTCTATAATCCCATAATATTACTCGTATCTTCAAATCCCAATCATCCCTATTCACATTGCAAATATTAGTTAAGGCATTCTCAAATATATTATTAAATGATTCCATTGTTTCATTATCTTGAGGATGGTATGGAGTTATTTTCTGATGGCATATCTCAAATTCTTCAGTCATTGCTTGAATGGTACTATTAATAATATGAGTTCCCTGATCACTCATCAGAATCCTAGGGAATTCAAATCTTGTAATTACATGTTCAAATAGGAAGTGCGTTGTAGTCTCTACACTGCAATCCTTTATTGTTTCTTCTTCAACCCATATGGTCAATTATTCTATCATTGTAATTGTAATGACCCATTCGTTACGACATCAATGTTAGTGAGTACAGCAGTGGTAAAACATTTTTTTTTAAACAACAACAGTTAGAACGAGTCATACGTCACAATAACATACATCAATGTATTGCACATTCTATTATCATCTACATCATTACACAACAAGAATCAATCACAACATCATGATACTAATAGATCTATTACATCACATCATGATAACAAAGATGTCTATCCATGCAACCTAACCTACAAGGTTAGAACCTCTAAGACACATAATCAATGCTCAAGTCTAGGATTCATCTGATTGATTTTGACCATTTAAGGTCTCAGGACTGGCAATTGTTCTGAAGAACATCGAGATGTCTATTCCCATAAACAAATAAAATATAGACTCAAGACTAAAGTGACAGTAAGATTTTGATCATAACGCAAATTAAACATTCAAGCACTTATTATTTTAGACAAGGTTCCTTCCTTTAACATTTCAAGAAACAAAATATTTCATCATCTAGATAATATGCCTTCTTGTCATGAATAATATCATCTAATTAATATCCTACCATTAATAATTAATTTTCACCATTAATAATTAATATTCACCATTATACCATCATAAAAGCAACATCCACCATTAATAATTAATATTCACCATTATACCATTATATAATTTATATTCACTATCTAAACAAAAGTACCAACCCTATAAGATTACAAATCTAATATTCAAGATCTTCACAATGGAGTTATAATACAAATTTCGGAGTAATAGAATGCTATTCTAGTTCAAGATGGATATAGTTACCAACTATTTTTTACCTTCGATGAGTAAGATACCAATGTTTAACAAGGAGTTGATAATTGGAGTTTCGAATTAGAAATACAAGTGTGAGATTCCATACTCACATTATAACAATACTTCTTCACTACTTAACGATGACCAAGGATTCTTACTATGATGGAAAGGAGAGTTCAACACAAAGATTGGGATAAGGTAAACCAAGACCCGAAGGTAAGGGAAGGTTGGTAAATGGTAATTAAAAACTACCATTCCCAACTCGCGCACTTGGAAGAGCTCACTCAGGTCTGGCAAAAAGACTATTAGTGTTACAGAGATACAATTAAAGACTAACCCAATGAACATAGTACAAAGAAAAAAAGTAAAGGATATCCATGATATCGCTTCACACCAAAAATATCGGGTGGAATTTGGGTTTCGCTACAATCATCTGGGGTCAACTAAGCGTTAATTAACCTGAGAGGCTAGTGAGAACTTCAATGGATCTAGCCTTAGATAACACACAACTCTTGTTATTTTTATACCATTACTCACGATAATAAGGAAGATAATGATATCACTACTTGTTTACAAGGATTACACAACAAAGGCATTATGAATTTAATTCTCAAAATGCATTATGTATTCCACGGTCATATTAAATCACATTCAAGAAATAAAAAATACACCACAAAAATACGCTCCTAAAATTTTGGATGGTTTTTTTAATTTGCAACGACCCCAGTTTAAAAAAAATTTGAAACTACAATACATTTTTCATTGACAAAATAAAAGTAAAATAGTTTACATGATGGAAGTTCCAACTATTGGTATCTGGATGCCACTAGATAAATAACGATCTTATGGAAGATCAATCTTCGAATAAATTAAACAACATTTAACAAATCCATAATCAGATTCAACTTAAATGCCCATACAAGCCCAGTTGACACTGTAATTTCATTTAAAATGACAACAATCACTTTAACTTCGTTGGTGAAATGCGCTTTAATAAATCCAACGAATTTTAATTAAAAGAAAACTCGCATCCACAATAAAACATACAGTGACCACATAGTAATTGGATTCCATAACTGCATTGAATTCAAACCCTTCCTGGCATGTCAAAATGAAGGGAAAAAGCAATCGCAGTCTGTAGCAATGCAACAAAAAAATTCCCATAATTTTAATAGAGGTTCCATGCAATATTTCAAATCCAAAATTCGTTTTAATTCCAAGCAAAATTTCAACTCAAAATCGTTTTAATTCCAAGAAAAAATTTAACTCAAAAATCATTTTAATTCCAAGAAATTTTCAACTCGAAATCGTTTTAATTCCAAGCAAAAATTTCAACTCAAAAATCGTTTTAAGAATTTAAGAGTCAAACGATTTTTAAATTTTAATCTAGGCGATGTTTGATACATATTCTAGTTCCAGAATATAACATGATACACAATCAAGAGTTTCCAGATTCATGATCCACAATAAATATTGTTTTAAAACACCATACGGATATTGGTTCGAACTAACAATAGAATTTACAGTGTCATTCGAGATTCCCAATTGGAATTGAAATAAATCTCGTCATAAACAAATCCTCTAAGGATCAGATCTATCATTTAGTTGGTAGCAACAACAACAATTTGACTTCAAAAATTCCAATTAAATTCTACAGCTAATTAAACATTCTAATATACAATTTATCATGCTACAACATAATTCAAAAATAAAATACCGAAACCAATGAAGACTTCGAGTTAATGGTGTTTTTCAAGACTTGTGCTCCTTTTGTACTCTAGCTTGCTATGCACAGAAAATTAACCGGTACATCCAAGCCAATGCTAGGGGTACTCTTCTTCCCCCTTAACCCCCCAAGCCCCAAAGTGGCCAAACAAAAGAAACCAACAAACAATAGTTCCAAGGCTTGCCTCACAAGGAAGTTCTTCCACTCTTTACTCAAGCTTGGTATCCCAAATTTCACAAGTAAAACACACTCCACAAAATTTTGACAGCATAACATTATCAAGTAAAAGAGAGATCCATTTCCCTTCTACCACAATTTTTTTTATAGAAAAGTCCTCAATCACACAAGTCCTCATGCACAATTAATTATCTTTTTAATTAATTTAATTAGGATAATTTACCTTCACACTTGTCACACTCTCCCCAAGTTGCACAAGTAATTAGCATTTTTATTTTACTTAAAAATCCAATTTCCCTCACATTCTCCAATGTGTTCCTATTTTAACTCTTAGTTGTCCCTTTGTTCCCCAAATTTTCATTTAATGAGTGTCTCCTAACTAGATCTTAGTTAGAGTTGGATTAGGAGTCTTCTTCTAGTTAGACTAGTGGTAGGTTGACTCAATATTGTATTCCATGTGTAGTCATATTCTCTGATATTATTATTTCTTCTATTTTAAAAATCTATTTTCATAATTTCATTCACACATGTGAATTTTATTTTAACCTTTAAATTTTATTCCTTTTTTTCCTAGAGTTTGATTATATTCTCAAATATTTTAACTTATGCCATAATTCATTTAGTCATTTACTTAAATTTAGACTTAGACTTAGTCTTAGATTTTTTTTAGGATTTATATTTAATAATTTACTATTTAATTAAATATTGTATTCTAGCAAGGTCCAATCATTTAAATGTTCTTTAGGCCACTTAGATTTATTGACTCAATTTTTTAATTACGTAACGTGCCCTTCAAAACGCACCTCCGTGCTCCAAGGGTGTCACTCGCCTTAGACTAGTTTTGGAAGTTTGTCTGACCATTGGTGCCAACACTCCATTCGATTTACCTTGTGAGAGACTAAGGGATTCTAAGGAATAAAGACTCTGCCATATTGCACACCCCTTAGAAATATTCATGAGCGACTGTCTTAGTCTTCCCTCATGACATCATGGACCTCTCAAACTAGATAATCGTTAACCCACAACTCATACCATGGAGGGAGTGCTAGTATATTGTGACAGGGATGATGCCACATCTCTCCCTCAAATGTATGGTTTCCATTGGCAAAAACAATGTCAATAAGATAAGTCATGTTGAAATAAATCATCAAGCCTGCATCCACTGGAAAAAAACAATGTCAATAATTTATATACATAAGTCATGTTGAAATCAATCATATGTCACATGTGTGTAAAATGAAATACTCAAACGAATACAATCCACTCCTTGACTCAATCCAGAGTCCAAGGAAGTCCATTGATTCCATCAACATCCATAACCTATCATGTGTCCTGCACACTTGGAAAACTGATCAATAGCATCTGCCAATACATATACATCAAAATAACAATAACTCACAATACATAAAATACCATAACCAGATCACCTTCATGCAAGTTTCCTCAAAGAATATGTCAATAGAAATGTTAGTAATCTAAGAAGCTAGAGTATAGCGATGTTACCCCCTTAACCATTATATATGTGATTGCTATGCAGGACGAAATAACTCAGAGAATAAAATATTTTATAATGGCAGTTAGTTGTATCGATACAAGTGGTAAACACAGTCCTTAATAAAGTTCATAGTAACGACAACTACCTACTTACAATAACTTTGAGTCTTTCGAATTTACTTGATTGAAGAGAAAGGAATTTTAATGTCCCTAAGATTTTTTTTTTATTGGGTAAATTTGGGGAACATTACAAAGCATATCAAGGGGAAAGAGAACAAAGTGGTTTATGCACTCAATAGAAGAGTGCATGAATTGCATTCTACAACCATTAGCATGTACCAATCATATTTGAAGGACAAAATTATAGAGGCTGCCAAATCAGATTTGCAATACAAAGAATTAGTGGAAAAATTACAACAATGTAATTTACAACAGAAAATTGAAGAATACAAGCGAGATAATGATGAAATTCTCATGTACAGGGGAATAATTTATGTACCAAATTCTCAGGAATTGAAAAATATGATATTGAGGGAAATGCATAATGTACCTTATGTTGGGCACCCAGGTTATCAAAAAACTATTGCAGTTGTCAAGAGAAAATATTATTGGCCAGGCATGAAGAAAGAAGTTGTTGATTTTATTGCCAAATGTTTGGAATGTCAAAAGGTAAAGGATGAACATAGACACCTAGCTGGTTTGCTACAACCATTACCCATTCCAGAGTGGAAATGGGAAGTCTTAACAATGAATTTTGTCACCAAACTACCCAAAACAAACAAGCAACATGATTCTATCATGGTAGTGGTGGATAAGCTTACTAAATATGCCCATTTTATTCTAGTTAAGCTCACTCACAAGGAATATAAATTTTTTGATGTTTATATGAGATAAATTTCTTGATTGCATGGCATACCCAAGATAATTGCGTATGACAGAGATCCAAAATTTACCTCCAAATTTTGGAAGGGATTATTTAATGGATTTGGAAAAAAAATGAATTTTAGTACAACTTATCATCCATAATCAGATGGAGAAACAGAGAGGGCGAATCAAGTGATTGAGGATATGTTGAGGATGTATGTGATGGATAAACCATCAAAATTGGAAGGCTACATGCACTTAGTAGAGTTTTCTTATAACAATGGGTACCAAACATTTCTAAAGATGAGCCCATTTGAGGCACTTTATGGAAGAAAGTGAAACACACCGGTCAGCTGGGATAACCCAACATATAGAGTAGTGGTTGGGCCAGATTTACTCAGGGAAATGGAGGAGAAAATGTTGAAAATAAAACAAAATTTAAAGGCTTCCCAAGATAGGCAGAAAATCTATGCTGATAAGGGAAAAAATCACAGGGAATTTAAGTGGGAGACCATGTATTTTTTAAAGTGAAAGCCAACAGAAGTTCCCTGAACTTGGGAAATTGTTCAAATTTGGCATCTCACTATTGTGGACCATTTGAAATACTATAGAGGATTGGTCCAGTAGCTTATATGATTTCATTTCTTTCATCCATGTCTGGTCATAATGTATTCCATGTATCATTTCTCAAGAAATATATACCTAATGCTAATCATGTTATTGATTGGAATGTGATTCAGGTGGAGCAAGAAGACACTTTCCAAGTGCATCCAGTACACATTCTGGACCGGAAAATCAAACAGCTTGGGAATCAAGCCACGGGGATTGTAAAGGTCCAATGGACCTGGTACAATCCTGAGGACGCTACTTGGGAGCATGAGGATGCAATGCGGGCAGAATACTCGTATCTTTTTTAGGAATTTTGAAATTTTTGTTGTATATGTCTACATAATGCACTCAGGAAAATGCATAAATAAGGGAAGGGGATTGTAATATCCCTAGGTCGAACCCAATTTTAAATGTAAATACAAATGTATGTAAGATGGTGAGTTGTTTGATATTATTTTGTATGCACCTTTCATGGCATAGTGCGCGCATGTATTGCACAATAAAATGATGAAGTGTGCAAATTCTAAGATACCGTACGTAGCATCTTAAGTGCACACGATTTTGAGGCAAGGGAAACTTTGTTTATATGTTGTGTTTTATAGGATGGTGAGCCAGTTATTATAAGCTAGGATGCTTATGTTTTGATTAAGTTGGAGAACCTAGATGTTAAAGGCCAATGAGCCTATTTTTGTATATGTCTCCTCATCAATATAAAATACATCCCTGCACGTAGACCGACCATGATAAAAGAGTACGGGGGACTAAAATCCACCAGTTAGGGAAAGGGGGGCTAAAATTTAAGGAAAAGGCCTAAGCTATGGAGCTCAATCCAAAAAGAAATATTATATTAATATTTCTTAAATCAAAAAGTAAGGGAAATTATTTTATCCTAAGTTCTAAGGATGGGGTCAAGTGGGCCAAAGTCCCTCCCAACATGACAAGTGTCAAGTTGGGGACATGCATACATATTGTTGGGACTTAGTTCATTTTCACTCTCCTTCCGTCCTTCAGTCAAGGATTCCATCATCATTCACACACTCATGGATCTATCCTTTGTACCTTGATGTCATTGTACGTGAACCTGTATCCATATCCATAACTGTTTGTGTACTTGGTTAGCTTGGGAGATAGATGCAAGAAGAAGATTTTCAGGCCCATCACATATTGAAGATGCGGGTTGTCAGGCCTATGAGAAATTTCTCTATGGGTGAGAGAATTGCTGAGGAATTGATTTCCTGAAGGTGCTAAAATGGAGCTACAAGGCTCTAAGACTTCCTGTTCGGCCTATTGTTGAAGCCCAAAAAGGAAGTGGGGCAGCTGAAGGATTGTTGAGAAGAGAAGGGGAACACTTCCTCGAGTGGGATAAGCATGTGGGGAATGCGGTATTGTAGGATGTTAGTTTGAGTTGTCACCTGTGAAAGAGTATTTCATGTTGTCTATGAACCATTAGCCTGGTTAGGAATCCCTTTACCCAGGTGAAGTTTACTCCCATCTCAAAGGAGACCCACTGCTAAGAGTGATGAGCAGTTTGGTCTAAGGCTAGGAGGTTCATGGAAGATCTACATGTAGTTGGTGATATTCTTACCAAGATAAGTGTCAATTTTGTGATAAATTTACATGTTGCATTATTATTTACGTGTTTAATTTTATGGGTTATCCTATGTGTGGTTATAACTGTCTTTATATTTATGGGTATTGCTTGTATATGCTGCATGTATATGTTTATTGTTATTCAGTACGAATCTGAGCATTTACATAATTTTTTTATGTGTTTACATTTTATATATAAATTTCCGCAAGAGTTCTTTGTTAATATGTTTTAATTGCAAGCAGTTCGAAAAACATTTATGTGGCATAGCTCAGTTGGATGTTGGGTATGTTACAATATGTTGAGAAGAGAACAAAAACATTTTTTGGAGTAGCGTGGCCCGACCAAATGTTTTTTCAATTTGATAACACAAAGACATATACTAACTTGTTTATATAGTGTAAATACTATAAAATTCAATTTTTCATACTTGTTTTTAGTAGACTTGTTTGTTTTGAAGAATTTTTTAACATCACTAGACAAAGGACAAATCCAAATTTTGCAATTAATACTTTCATTAAACTAAATTGCACATTTATGAATTTATAGGTATGTTCCACATGAAGTTGTTCAAAGAAGGCCATAAATGAGATTACCATTTCTCTCAAACATCATTTCAATGTAAAACCAAAAGAATGTGTTTTACTCGTTTCATAATGTGGAAGTACGCAATTAGAAAAAAACAAAAAAAAGTTGTGTGTGGGTGTGTGTTTCTATACTAACTGAGCTTACCTATATTTTATTATTATTTTCTAATGTATTTTTTTTTGTTAATAATCCCAATCTATTTATATTGTCATTGGAAAATATAACAAAAAAATTGTTGCTCACGTGGTACTAGGGAAACCAGACCAACAACACTGCAGTAAATTGTCTGAATTTTTATGAAAGATCTATCTCTTGAATCTAAAGGATTGAAAGTAGCTACCCCTAGGACTTTGAATACAACAAAAAATTGTTTTGTGTAATTTACTAGCTAGACCATTTTGAGGCTTAGCACAAAAAACTCGGCCTTAAAAGTAAACCAACTTACTAAGAAACCAACTATTCATGAGAAATACTAAGGAGGAGAAGGACCCCTAGCCTCATGCACCTGGGGTTGAGGCTCTTCCATCGCCGAGATGTCAATTCTAGAAAATTTTCGAGCTAGCAGGTTCATTTTATGGTCCAAAAGTTGAATCTGCATCTGCAACTTGTCGAGTTGGAGCATAATTTCCTCTTTGTCATATTTTCGTTCAACTAAATCTCTCCCTAGTAATAGTTTCATTTTCCAATATATTTCTATGGTCTTTAGATAGCGGGACTCGTGAGAGAGGATTACCCCAGTGTTTGGGACCCAAGAACAAACATTTGCATGAACCTCTTCATCTGTGACGAAGTGCCTAAGGACACAAACATCAACTTCAAGAAGGTTTATCTTGGATTGAATTTGGGGAGGGGTGTTGGCGTGGTATGAATCTATTGAGTTCTCAGATGCTACAACAAGGCAAGAATTGCAACTCCCTCTTTGTTGACCAGAGGAGCCTCCTCGAGAGTGGCAGAAGCGATTACCTCTTTCCATGGAAGTCGCGAACAAGGGATTTTCATGAGAATAGAAGGATGTTAGGAGGATAAGAGCACAAGATTTTAGGTGAGTATCATGTGGAGTTAAAGGAATGATATTGGGCCAAGCCCGATGGGAATATGGAGTAAGGAGACTGGACATTGTGAGGGTAATCATGTTGAGGAGTGAATTATTATGGCCATAGTGATGATTGGTCAAAGAGGTGATAATGGAGGCAATGATGAAACCAAAGAGGTTGATACAGAGGACGATCTATGACTGAGAATGTCAACTAAGAAGGATCTCCTGATGAGGAAGGATGATTTTCCCATTGAAGTTTGGAGGTTGGGTCGTATGCGCAGGAGGGCCAATCATTAAAAACATGGGCAGGCTCGGTACAAGTGGGAGGAGGAGAACATGTCATGGTTGGAGGGGGGGACGCGCATAAACTTGGACTAGGTGGGAGTCATGATGTCAATCATTTCCCTACCACCCGATATGAGTGATTATTTTTTAACGTTATGTAAATAAAACCTCTCACAAAAACTTCATACAACCTTAATCAATCATAAAACTTTGTAGTGTGAAATTCCTATCAAATTTATAATGAGAAAAGTTATTCCAAGATATACCAA
>SNQJ01S0165422.1:4767-20853 GCA_010110895.2 Picea sitchensis | reverse complement strand
TTTTTAATATAATTCAATGTTGTTATTATACCTACCGCCAGGCATGGTATGTATCATTAGTTCAACGTTGGATGATGATTAGTTTCACATTATAGCTCATATATATATATTTTTTTTAATATTTAAATTTATTTATTTATTATACTATTAGTTGATCAAATGAAAGTGTTAATTGATGAGCGTGGGATTATCATCTTGAAATTGAAAAATTATTTTTAATTGGTTGAAAGTTGAATGTTAATTAATTTCTTAACTGAGCCAAAAGAAATCATTTTTTATATAGTTTCACATTATAGCTCATATTTTATTAATTTTTTTAGATATTTAATTTTATTTATTTATTGTATTATTGACTGATCAAATGAAAATGTTATTTGATGAGCGTGCTAAAACCTTATTAAAACCTTATTGAGATAGTATTTTTTTTTCAATATTTAAATTTATTTATTTATCATACTATATCGATTGATCAAATGAAAGTGTTATTTGATTAGCTTCGTCTCTTTGGGGTTTGCGAGTTTCAAACCCTCGGAACTTGCTTCCTCTCAAAGTAGTTCCACCCGAAGTCATCGATCTGTCGACACATGTCTCCCACACATTGACGATTTTGCTTCACTTCGGGTCTTCGGGCTTCAGAAGTTTCAACTCTTGCACACTCGCTTTCTCTCAGAGTGCACATATTTCTTCCGCGTGTCCTTGTGAATCTGACGGCTATGATTCACTTCGATTCTTCACCCAGAGTCCATGGATTTTTTCCGCATGTTATTCTGAATCAGACGGCTATGATTCACTTCGGCTATTCGGGCTTCGGGAGTTTCGGATCCTAAACACTTGTCTCTCGCCAGAGTGTTTTCACCCGAAGTCGACGATCTGTGGACGCGCGCCTCCCACAGATCGATGGTTGTGAATCTCTTCGGCTCTTCGGCGTTTTCACTTCCACCTTGTCTATGAAATCTCTGAAGTGCTTCCGCACGAGAGTTGTAGATATAATACCACCCATCCATCTTGACGATGAACGGTCCTAATCACTTCGGGACTTCAGGACTTTGGCAATCTTCTCTCTTGTACACACCAAGAGACTTAAAACTCGTGCACTTTGCCCATATCCAACGATTTGGAATGATCCCGCTCCCTCCATGATGGATCTTGACCGATAACTCATGAAATCTTCAGAGCTTCACTCCTTTGATGATTTCTCTTCGCTATCCCTTCTGAGCTTGATTCCTTTGAGGATTTTGACTCTTCCACACCCTCCTTGCGTTTCTGCGATCTCGATAAACTCACATCGAAGGATTTCTTCGAAAGAAACTCTTCCCGCACTCTTTGCACTTCTCTGTCCTGTTCTTCGACACTTAGTCGCTCCTTGATTTTGTGCACTCCTTGCACTTGGTTTAAGTGCCCATCGTTCCTTTCTGAACTCCTCTAAGTCAATTCAAGACTTTGTCGACGCACTCCTTGCATACAAGTTCTGAGAAGAGAGACGATTGAAACTTATCTAGTTCGTCACAAATTCATATGATCAACCATAGACAATCATACATAAAAAAAAAATGAACTAAAACACATACAAAATATATCATTCACTCAATCACACATCAAAATGAACACTACCCAAGGAATTGGAACAATTATGTCTATTCTATTCATCCATAAAATAAATTAGATAGTATTACAATTCTTCATTGCATCTTTCTTCTTTGCCTATATGCTACTCTCCTCTACTCTGTCTAATACAATACAACACAAATCTATCTAAGGAGTGACTCCTTAAGCTCTTCTCCGTCCTGTCTACAGCCTGTCCTATCAGTTTTTAGCGGCTACCTACTTTGTCCCATTACAATAACTATCGATTATTATCGAGTAAGGGCTTCCACTCTCTATGTGCAACTCCTTACAGTCGTAGAAGACTTTACAAACAAGATATATTTAAGAGTCATTCAAGTCATTTAAGTAGAGTCATTCGAATTTAATTTCTATAGGCGTTTTCTGTAATGGATAATTGGGTTGACTAGACATGGGAACGGGAAGTTTTCACCAAACCACCCAAGACATCTAAGCTCGTAGGGGACTATTAAGTAGAGTCATTATAATTTGCTCCACTCAAGAGGTAGCTAGGCAATAACCGTCCAACTCTGGAAGTTCAGGAAATGGAAATAATTTGAAAAGAAAACTCGGGAAGTTCAGGAAATGGAAATAATTAGAAAATAATATTCTCCTACAGGGCTTGAGATGCTTCTTCCAAACACCTACAGCGCTTGAAATGCTTCTTCCATCTTCAGAAGTAGCCACCAAATGGTACCTCAAATGAGCCGCTCTCTGGCCTATAAAGAAACGAATCGAATTATAGATTGCTACAACATATCGAATTATAAGAATTATTTCCGTATCGTATCGAATTCAAACTTGGTAACCATTATTGAGCTCCAAAACAAATTCCGTACAAAGAACGAGAAAGAGCGAAGCCTATGAAAATAGGCCCAATACAAACAATAAATAAAACTTTGGTCATCATCGGCGTCCTCGAAATCTATACTAGAAAATTCTTGAAAAAAAACAAAAGCTAGAAAATTCCAACATACCATATACTGATCAGTGCAACAAAGGCGCTTAGATTTTGGTGAGTGTATCTTTCTCTACCAAGTGTCGGTGATAAGTGCAACAAAGGCGCTTATATTCTGGTGAGTGTATCTTTTTCTCTACCAAGTGTCAGGTGCCTGTTATCTTCCTATATATATATCACTTTCTTCTTTCTTCTTGATACTTAAGGTTGAATACGTTGCATTAATTACTTAAGGTTGAATGCCTTGCATTAATTCCTTGGCTGATTGAAGGAATGTGCATTTTTTGATGTGAAGTGAGGTATTTTTTATGTAATAATACCTGGATTTGAAAGTCAGTTAATGATGGTGTATTTTTCCTAAAAACATACGGATATCATAGATAATACATATAATTACGCCCAAAACAGCATTAATGAATATTACCTAACAGTAAGTGAAGTGGATTACGCTGATTAAGCTCTGGAAGAGTCTTCATCTTTCTCAAAATAGCATTAATGAATATTTCATGGTCTACATATGTTGCACAGATGTATTCTAACACAAGTTATCCTGAAAAATTCTATAGAGTTCATTAATATTTATTCGCTCAACGCGATAATCCAATTAAGGGTTATGCGTTCACAACTTTTCCACTACTCAAAGTCCAGCTAAATCAGTAGCAATTTGCGGTTTCCACTACTCAAAGTCCAGCTAAATCAGTAGCAATTTGCGGTTTCCACCCAAATTCAAATCATGAATTTAATTTTTACCAAACCAAAATTCCAACCATGAATTTAATTGTGATCTTACGATTCCAAACATGAACTTATTCTGAACTGATGAAATGACCCGTTATTCTACGCCTATTTAAAAAACACCCAAATTCCAATCATGAGTTTACTGTAAACTAATGAATTTTCGTATTATAAATATATAAATAAAACGAATTCAAATCATTTTATTTATCCTTCGGGAAAGGAGGAAAGCATTGCCCCGTTATATAACATAAATTTTAAAATCAACCAAAAATTTCAAATTCAAATCATTCGTAAACTTTGACCAAAATTTTAAAATTGAAAACTTTGAAATACTTATTACGCCTAAATGCCTACACCTATTGATAATGGACACATTTAATAGGTTTTTAGTTCTTAATACCTTTTCTATGGACGAGATTAAATATGCCTAGAATATTCTTAGTCGTCACAATAAATGAATGGCTCTGATTTCATCCATTAACTTCCGAGCTGTTATAAAGACATCCGTTTATATGTTTACTTTTTTACATTTACCTAATCATGTTTAAAAATTACTGTGTTCACTAACTTATTGCCACGTCTACCTGATTAAAAAATATTAAAATACTCGCACAGAGTGGTGGCCGCGTTTCTGTGCTGTCCACGTTTCGTTTCATTTCTGTGCTGGGTGTTTCATTTCATTTCTGTGCTGGCCGCGTTTCGTTTCATTTCTATGCTGACGACGTTTCGTTTCATTTCTGTGCTAGCCGCATTTAGTTTTAATATGCCTTTCGACGTTAATCAACCACGTAATTGTGGCTGTGCTAGTTTTAGTAATTTTAAAAGAACCAAAATTCCAATCATGAAACAATTTAGCTGTAAGATGTTACAATTCCAAACTAAAATTCATTCTAAACTAATCAAAATTGACAGGAACTTAACTCCATTACTGATTCTGTTCGTCCATTGAATTTAGCTGTAAAATGTTACAATTCTAAACTTAAATTTATTGTAAACTAATCAAAATTGGCCGGAACTTAATTCCATTACAGATTATGTCTGTCCAATAGATATGAAGCAAAATCAACCACTTAATTTGCTCAATGTCAGGGGAATCGGCAATCCAGATAAAAAATGGCAGTTATTCTATGAAAATTTAAAGCAACCCAAATTCCAATCACCAATTTACTGTAAACTAATGAATTCATAATAAACATTGGAAGTGTGCCAAAAAAAATATCAGTATAGCAGGTGGAAGTGTGCAAAAATACATATCTTCAACCAAAAATATCATATCGAACGGTTTATGAAACGTTTCGACCGACTCTTCGATTTATCTAAATCTACAAAGATGGAAGAGTAGTAGATTATCTAGACACAGTGAAAGGCGAAGTTAAATAATACTTCTGTTTTCACACATTTTTGAAATGCAAGTCCTAGATCATCCCTATCATAGCTAAATACAATTAAAAATATTTCAACCTGACGCTGGAAAGAGACATAGTCCAGCAAAATGAATATGTTCTCTGTTGTTTCCTTCTATAAATTAAAAAACGAAACCATTCACAGACTTTGAGTTAATGGTGTTTTTCAAGACTTGCACTCCTTCTGTACTCTAGCTTGCTATTCATAGAAAATTAACCGGTACATCCAAGCTAATGCTAGGGGTACTCTTCTTCCCCCTTAACCCCCCAAGCCTCAAAGTGGCCAAACAAAAGAAACCAACAAACAATAGTTCCAAGGCTTGCCTCACAAGGAAGATCTTCCACTCTTTATTCAAGCTTGGTATCCCAACTCTCACAAGTAAAACACAATCCACACAATTTTGACAGCATAACATTATCAAGTAAAAGAGAGATCCATTTTCCTTCTACCACATTTTTTTTTATAGAAAAATCCTCAATCACGCAAGTCCTCATGCACAATTAATTATCTTTTTAATTAATTTAATTAGGATTATTTACCTTCACACTTGTCACACTCTCCCCAAGTTGCACAAGTAATTACCATTTTTATTTTACTTAAAAATCCAATTTCCCTCACATTCCCCAATGTGTTCCTATTTTAACTCTTAGTTGTCCCTTTGTTCCCCAAATTTTCATTTAATGAGTGTGTCCTAACTAGATCTTAGTTAGAGTTGGATTAGGAGTCTTCTTCTAGTTAGACTAGTGGTAGGTTGACTCAATATTGTATTCCATGTGTAGTCATATTCTATGATATTATTATTTCTTCTATTTTAAAAATCCATTTTCATAATTTCATGCACACATGTGAATTTTAGTTTAACCTTTAAATTTTATTCCTCTTTTTCCTAGAGTTTGATTATATTCTCAAATATTTTAACTTATGCCATAATTCATTTAGTCATTTACTTAAATTTAGACTTAGACTTAGTCTTAGACTTAGGCTCAGAATTTTTTTAGGATTTATATTTAATAATTTACTATTTAATTAAATATTGTATTCTAGCAAGGTGCAATCATTTCAATGTTCTTTAGGCCACCTATATTTATTGACTGAATTTTTTAATTACGTGACGTGCCCTTCAAGACGCACCTCCGTGCTCCAAGGGTGCCACTCGCCTTAGACTAGTTTTGGAAGTTTGTCTGACCATTGGTGTCAACACTCCATTCGATTTACCTTGTGAGAGACTAAGGGATTCTAAGGAATAAGGACTCTGCCATATTGCACACCCCTTAGAAATCTTCATGAGCGACTGTCTTAGTCTTCCCTCACGACATCATGGACCTCTCAAACTAGATAATCGTTAACCCACAACTCAGACCGTGGAGGGAGTGCTAGTATATTGTGACAGGGATGATGCCACATCTCTCCCTCAAATGTATGGTTTCCACTGGCAAAAACAATGTCAATAAGATAAGTCATGTTGAAATCAATCATCAAACTTGCATCCACTGGAAAAAAAAATGTCAATAATTTATATACATAAGTCATGTTGAAATCAATCATATGTCACATGTGTGTAAAATGAAATACTCAAATGAATACAATCCACTCCTTGACTCAATCCAGAGTCCAAGGAAGTCCATTGATGCCATCAACATCCATAACCTGTCATGTGTCCTGCACACTGGGAAAACTGATCAATAACATCTGCCAATACATATACATCAAAATAACAATAACTCACAATACATAATATACCATAACCGGATCACCCTCACGCAAGTGTCCTCAAAGAATATGTCTATAGAAATTTTAGTAATATAAGAAGCTAGAGTATAGTGATGTTACCCTCTTAACCATTATATATGTGATTACTATGCATGACGAAATAACTCAGAGAATAAAATATTTTATAATGGTAGTTAGTTGTATCGATACAAGTAGTAAACACAGTACTTAAGAAATTTCATAGTAACGACAACTACATACTTACAATAACTTTGAGTCTTTCGAATTTACTTGATTGAAGAGAAAGGAATTTTAATGTCCCTAAGATTTTTTTTTTTTATTTGGTAAATTTGGGGAACATTACAAAGCATATCAAGGGGAAAGAGAACAATGTGGTTTATGCACTCAATAGAAGAGTGCATGAATTGCATTTTACAACCATTAGCATGTACCAATCATATTTGAAGGACAAAATTATAGAGGCTGACAAATCAGATTTGCAATACAAGGAATTAGTGGAAAAATTACAACAATGTAATTTACAACAGAAAATTGAAGAATACAAGCTAGATAATGATGAAATTTTCATGTATAGGGGCATAATTTATGTACCAAATTCTCAGGAATTGAAAAATATGATATTGAGGGAAATGCATAATGTACCTTATGTTGGGCACCCAGGTTATCGAAAAACTATTGCGGTTGTCAAGAGAAAATATTATTGGCCAGGCATGAAGAAAGAAGTTGTTGATTTTATTGCCAAATGTTTGGAATGTCAAAAGGTAAAGGATGAGCATAGACACCTAGCTGGTTTGCTACAACCATTACCCATTCCTGAGTGGAAATGGGAAGTCTTAATAATGTATTTTGTCACCAAACTACTCAGAACAAACAAGCAACATGATTCTATCATGGTAGTGGTGGATAAGCTTACTAAATATGCCCATTTTATTCTAGTTAAGCTCACTCACAAGGAATATAATTTTTTTTATGTTTATATGAGAGAAATTTCTTGATTGCATGGCATACCCAAGACAATTGCGTCTGACATAGATCCAAAATTTACCTCCAAATTTTGGAAGGGATTATTTAATGGATTTGGAAAAAAATTGAATTTTAGTACAACTTATCATCCAGAATCAGATGGAGAAATAGAGAGGGTGAATCAAGTGATTGAGGATATGTTGAGGATGTATGTAATGGATAAACCATCAAAATGGGAAGGCTACATACACTTAGTAGAGTTTTCTTATAACAATGGGTACCAAACATTTCTAAAGATGAGCCCATTTGAGGCACTTTATGGCAGGAAGTGAAACAAACCGGTCAGTTGGGATAACCCAGCAGATAGAGTAGTGGTTGGGCCAGATTTACTCAGGGAAATGGAGGAGAAAATGTTGAAAATGAAATAAAATTTAAAGGCTGCCCAAGATAGGCAGAGAATCTATGCTGATAAGGGAAAAACTCACAGGGAATTTAAAGTGAGAGACCATGTATTTTTTAAAGTGAAAGCCAACAGAAGTTCCTTGAAGTTGGGAAATTGTTCAAATTTGGCAGCTCGCTATTGTGGACCGTTTGAAATCCTATAGAGGATTGGTCCAGTAGCTTATATGATTTCATTTCTTTCATCTATGTCTAGTCATAATGTGTTCCATGTATCATTTTTCAAGAAATATATACCTAATGCTAATCATGTTATTGATTGGAATGTGATTCAGGTGGAGCAAGAAGGCTCTTTCCAAGTGCATCCGGTACACATTTTAGACCGGAAAATCAAAAATCTCGGGAATCAAGCCACGGGGATTGTAAAGGTCCAATGGACCTGGTACGGTCCTGGGGACGCTACTTGGGAGCATGAGGATGCAATGTAGGTAGAATACTCGTATATTTTTTAGGATTTTTTTAATTTTTGTTGTATATGTCTACATAATGCACTAAGGACAATGCATAAATAAGGGAAGGGGATTGTAATATCCCTAGGTCAAACCCAATTTTAAATGTAAATACAAATGTATGTAAGATGGTGAGTTGTTTGATATTATTTTGTATGCACCTTTCATGGCATAGTGCGTGCATGTATTGCACAATAAAATGATGAAGTGTGCACATTCTAAGATAACGCACGTAGCATCTTAACTGCACGCGATTTTGAGGCCAGGGAAACTTTGTGTATATGTTGTGTTTTATAGGCTGGTGAGCTAGTTATTATAAGCTAGGATGCTTATGTTTTGATTAGGCTGGAGAGCCTAGATGTTAAAGGCCAATGAGCCTATTTTTGTATATGTCTCATCATCAATATAAAATACATCCCTGCACGTAGACCGACCATGATAAAAGAGTACGGGGGACTAAAATCCACTAGTTAGAGAAAGGGGGGCTAAAATTTAAGGAAAAGGCCTAAGCTATGGAGCTCAATCCAAAAAGGAATATTATATTAATATTTCTTAAATCAAAAATTAAGGAAAATTATTTTATCCTAAGTTCTAAGGATGGGGTCAAGTTGGCCAAAGTCGCTCCCAACATGACAAGTGTCAAGTTGGGGACATGCATACATATTGTTGGGACTTAGTTCATTTTCACTCTCCTTCCATCCTTCAGTCAAGGATTCCGTCATCATTCACACACTCATGGATCTATCCTTTGTACCTCGATGTCACTGTACCTGAACCTCTATCCATATCCATAACTGTTTGTGTACCTGGTTAGCTTGGGAGGTAGATGGAAGAAGAGGATTTTCAGGCCCATCGGATATTGAAGAGGTCGGTTGTCAGGCCTGTGAGAAATTTCTCTATGGGTGAGAGAATTGCTGAGGAATTGATTTCCTGAAGGTGCTAAAATGGAGCTACAAGGCTCTGAGACTTCATGTCCGGCCTATTGCTGAAGCCCAAAAATAAAGTGGGGCAGCTGAAGGACTATTGAGAAGAGAAGGGGAACACTTCCTCGAGTGGGACACGCATGTGGGGAATGCGGTACTGTAGGATGTTAGTTTGAGTTTTCACCGGTGAAAGAGTATTTCCTGTTGTCTATGAACCATTAGCCTGGTTAGGAATCCCTTTACCCAGGTGAATTTTACTCCTAGCTCAGGGGAGACCCACTGCTGAGAGTGATGAGTGGTGTGGTCTAAGGCTAGAAGGTTCATGGAAGGTCTGCACGCATTTGGTGATATTCTTAGCAAGATAAGTGTCAATTTTGTGATAAATTTACATGTTGCATTATTATTTACGTGTTTAATTTTATGGGTTATCGTATGTGTGGTTATAACTGTCTTTATATTTATGGGTATTGCTTGTATATGCTGCATGTATATGTTTATTGTTATTCAATATGAATCTGAGCATTTACATAAAAAAATTTATGTGTTTACATTTTATATATAAATTTCCGCAAGAGTTCTCTGTTTATATGTTTTAATTGCATGCAGTTTGAAAAACATTTATGTGGCATAGCTCAGTTGGATACTGGGTATGTTACAGTATGTTGAGAAGAGAACGAAAACGTTTTCTAGAGTAGCGTGGCCCGACCAAATGTTTTTTCAATTTGATAACACAAAGACATATACTAACTTGTTTATATAGTGTAATACTATAAAATTCAATTTTTCATACTTGTTTTTGTTAGACTTGTTTGTTTTGAAGAATTTTTTAACATCACTAGACAAAGGACAAATCCAAAATTTTCAATTAATACTTTCAGTAAACTAAATTGCATATTTATGAATTTATAGGTATGTTCCACATGAAGCTGTTCAAAGAAGGCCATAAATGAGATTACCATTTCTCTCAAACATCATTTCAATGTAAAACCAAAAGAATGTGTTTTACTCGTTTCATAATGTTGAAGTACCCAATTAGAAAAAACAAAAAAAAGTTGTGTGGGTGTGTGTTTCTATACTAACTGAGCTTACCTGTATTTTTTTATTATTTTATAATGTCTTTTTTTTTGTTAATAATCCCAATCTATTTATATTGTCATTGGAAAATATAACAAAAAAATTGTTGCTCACCTGGTACTAGGGAAACCAGACCAACAACACTGCAGTAAATTGTCTGAATTTTTATGAAAGATCTGTCTCTTGAATCTAAATGATTGAAAGTAGCTACCCCTAGGTCTTTGAATACAACAAAAAATTGTTTTGTGTAACTTCCTAGCTAGACCATTTTGAGGCTTAGCACAAAAAACTCGGCCTTAAAAGTAAACCAACTTACTAAGAAACCAACTATTCATGAGAAATACTAAGGAGGAGAAGGACCCCTAGCCTCATGCACCTGGGGTTGAGGCTCTTCCACCACCGAGATGTCAATTCTAGAAAGTTTTCGAGCTAGCAGGTTCATTTTATGGTCTAGAAGTTGAATCTGCATCTGCAACTTGTCGAGTTGGAGCATAATTTCCTCTTTGTCATCTTTTCGTTTAGCTAGATCTCTACCTAGTAATAGTTTCATTTTCCAATATATTTCCATGGTCTTTAGATAGCGGGACTTGTGAGAGCTGATTACCCCAGTGTTTGGGACCCAAGAACAAACATTTGCATGAACCTCTTCATCTGTGACGAAGTGCCTAAGGACACAAACATCAACTTCAAGAAGGTTTATCTTGGATAGAATTTGGGGAGGGGTGTTGGCATGGTATGAATCTGTTGAGTTCTCAACTGCTGCAACAAGGCAGGAATTGCAGCTCCCTCTTTGCTGACCAGAGGAGCCTCCTCGAGAGTGGCAGGAGCAATTACCTCTTTCCATGGAAGTCACGAACATGGGATTTGCACGAGAATAGAAGGATGTTAGGAGGATAAGAGCACAAGATTTTAGGAGAGTATCATGTGGAGGTAAAGGAATGATATTGGGCCAAGCCCAATGGGAATACAGAGTAAGGAGACTAGACATTGTGAGGGTAATCATGTTGAGGAGTGAATTATTATGGCCATAGTGATGATTGGTCAAAGAGGTGATAATGTAGGTGATGATGAAACCAAAGAGGTTGATACATAGGACGATCTATGACTAAGAATGTCGACTAAGAAGGATCTCCCGATGAGGAAGGATGATTTTCCCATTGAATTTTGGAGGTCAGGTGGTATGCACAGGAGGGCCAATCATTAAAAACATGGGCAGGTTGGGTACAAGTGGGAGGAGGAGAACATGTCATGGTTGGAGGGGGGGACGTGCATCAACTTGGACTAGGTGGGAGTCCTGAGGTCAATCATTTCCCTACCACCTGATATGAGCGATTATTTTTTAACGTTATGTAAATAAAACCTCTCACAAAAACTTCATACAACCTTAATTAATCATAAAACTTTGTAGTGTGAAATTCCTATCAAATTTAAAATGAGAAAAGTTATTCCAAGATATAACAATATCAATTATTGAGAAATTAACTAAGTCTAAAATATAAAGGTATAAATAAATAAATTAATTAATTATATATATATATATATATATATATTAATGTATTATCTCACGATTAACTTTTCTTCTTTAGAATTTTGACCTAGAGCATTTTGTTTTTAATATAATTCAATGTTGTTATTGTACCTACCGCCAGGCATGGTATGTATCATTAGTTCAGCATTGGATGATGATTAAATTCACATTATAGCTCCTATATATATATATATATATTTTTAATATTTAAATTTATTTATTTATTATACTATTAGTTGATCAAATGAAAGTGTTATTTGATGAGCCTGGGACTATCATCTTGAAATTGAAAAATTATTTTTAATTGGTTGAAAGTTGAATGTTAATTAATTTCTTAATTGAGCCAAAAAAAATCATTTTTTATATAGTTTCACATTATAGTTCATATTTTATTAATTTTTTTAGATATTTAAATTTATTTATTTATTGTATTATTGACTAATCAAATGAAAATGTTATTTGATGAGCCTGCTAAAACCTTATTAAAACCTTATTGAGAAAGTATTTTTTTTTCAATATTTAAATTTATTTATTTATCATACTATATTGATTGATCAAATGAAAGTGTTATTTGATGAGCGTGCTAATGGAAACCCCCTACTCTCCCTCGGGCTACGCGACCTCCCGGTCAAGGATCTTCAATTATCTGAGCCAAATCGACTCCTTGAAACATTGATGGTCTCACTTTGTGATTAAACATAGGCCCTTTCGAACTTTTGGTCCAGGTTCTATGACATCCTCAATCTCTCCCTTCGTGTTGTTAAACTATCAAGTTTCAAACGTTGGCTCCTTTTCCATTAGCCCCTTCCTGGATGTGACCTCGGTCTGTAACCTCACATAAGCACGTGATTACGAGCGCGTACACGAGTGGCATAGATGATTTTAGGGGCTAAATTTCACAAATGGGCTAATTTTCCATGGGTTTTCCCCAAAAAAGATTCGCCAATTTCCATTTTTTCTAAAAATGATTCGCCCAAATTCCATAGAATAAAATTATTTTACCTTAAAAATCACCAAACTTGTATAGAAAGTATATAAAATCCTTATAAATTTGAATATTTTTACAAATCTATTCCCAAACATTTTACATTTTGCATATTAAGGACTAGTAAGATTAGCCCATGTTTCTACATTTTAATATAAATTTCCATTCTTAAAATCATCCTTGACGAGTGGTTTGATACCACACTGATTTTCTCCCCACAACTCACTACAAATCGCCACATGTCCCTTTGGAAATATCGTGGTTTCGATTGCTACCCGCCCTCAGATTGTTAAAGTCTGAGCGCTTTCTGTCCTCGCAACTAAGCGTGACTGTTGATATTGGGATCTCGGTCCATGCCTCTTGACCGACGACTGAGACCTGCCTCCTTTCCTTCCTTCTCTCCAGAGCACACCTTCCCATATTTCCACGATCTATCGATACATGTCCCTTTCAAATCAACAATCATGATTTGCTTTGACAATTCGAGCTTTGTAAATTTCAACTCCTGCCTTCACTTCCTCCAATAATGATTTCACCTAGAATTCACGATCTCTCAATGTGTGTCTCCTGAAGATCGACGACTGTGTTTAGCTTCGGCTCTTTGGGGTTTGTGAATTTCAAACCCTCAAAACTTGCTTCCTCTCAAAGTACTTCCACCTGAAGTCATCGATCTGTCGACACGTGTCTCCCAGAGATCGACGATTTTGCTTCACTTCAGGTCTTCGGGCTTCAAAAGTTTCAACTCTTGCACACTCGCTTTCTCTCAGAGTGCACATATTTCTTCCGCGTTTCCTTATGAATATGATGGCTATGATTCACTTCGGTTCTTCACCCGAAGTCCATGGATTTTTGACACGTGTTATTCTGAATCAAACGGCTATGATTCACTTCAGCTATTCGGGCTTCGGGAGTTTCGGATCCTAAATACTTACCTCTCGCCAGAGTGTTTTCACCTGAAGTCAACGATCTATGGATGTGTGCCTCCCACAGATCGATGGTTGTGAATCTCTTCGGCTCTTTGCCGTTTTCACTTCCTCCTTATGTATGAAATCTCCGAAGTGCTTCCGCTCCAGAGTTGTAGATATAACACCACCTGTCCATCTTGACAAAGAATGGTCCCTAATCACTTTAGGACTTCAGGACTTTGGCAGTCTACTCTCTTGTACACACCAAGAGACTTAAAACTCGCACACTTTGCCCATATCCAACGATTTGGAATGATCTCGCTCCCTCCATGATGGATCTTGACTGATAACTCGTGAAATCTTCAGAGCTTCACTCCTTTGATGATTTCTCTTCTCTATCCCTTCTGATCTTAATTACTTTGAGGATTTTGATTCTTCCACGCCCTCCTTGCGTTTCTGGGATCTCGATAAACTCACATCGAAGGATTTCTTCGAAAGAAACTCTTCCCGCACTCTTTTCACTTCTCTGTCCTGGTTCTTCGACACTTAGTCGCTCCTTGATTTTGTGCACTCCTTGCACTTGGTCTAAGTTCCCATCGTTCCTTTTTGAACTCCTTTAAGTCAATTCAAGACTCTGTCGACGCACTCCTTGCATACAAGTTCTGAGAAGAGAGACGATTGAAACTTATCTAGTTCGTCACAAATTCATATGATCAACCATAGACAATCATACATAAAAAAAATGAACTAAAACACATACAAAATATATCATTCACTCAATCACACATCAAAATGAACACTGTCCAAGGAATTGGAACAATTATGTCTGTTATGTTCATCCATAAAATAAATTAGATAGTATTACAATTCTTCATTGCATCTTTCTTCTTTGTCTATATGTTATTCTCCTCTACTCTATCTAATACAATACAACAACAAATCTATCTAAGAAGTGACTCCTTAAGCTCTTCTTCTGTCTACAACCTGTCCCATTAGTTTCTAGCGGTTACCTACTTTGTCCCATTACAATAACTATCAGTTATTATCCAATAAGGGCTTCCACTCTCTATGTGCAACTCCTTACAGTCGTAGAAGACTTTACAAACAAGATATATTTAAGAGTCATTTCAGTCATTTAAGTAGAGTCATTAGAATTTAATTTCTATAGGTGTTTTCTGTAATGGATAATTGGGTTGACTAGACATGGGAACAAGAACTTTTCACCAAACCACCCAAGATATCTAAGCTCGTAGGGGACTATCAAGTAGAGTCATTATAATTTGCTCCACTCAAGAGGTAGCTAGGCAATCACCTACCAACTCTGGAAGTTTAGGAAATGGAAATAATTTGAAAAGAAAACTCGGGAAGTTCAGGAAATGGAAATAATTAGAAAATAATATTCTCCTACAGGGCTTGAGATGCTTCTTCCAAACACCTACAGTGCTTGAAATGCTTCTTCCATCTTCAGAAGTAGCCACCAAATGGTACCTCAAATGAGCCGCTCTCTGGCCTATAAAAAAACAAATCGAATTATAGATTACTACAACATATCGAATTATAAGAATTATTTCCGTATCGTTTCGAATTCAAACTTGGTAACCATTATTGAGCTCCAAAACAAATTCCGTACAAAGAACGAGAAAGAGAGAAGCCTATGAAAATAGGCCCAATACAAACAATAAATAAAACTTTGGTCATCATCGGCGTCCTCGAAATCTNATTTTGGTGAGTGTATCTTTCTCTACCAAGTTTCGGTGATAAGTGCAACAAAGGCGCTTATATTCTAGTTAGTGTATCTTTTCTCTACCAAGTGTCGGTGCCTGTTATCACTTTCTTCTTGATACTTAAGGTTGAAGACGTTGCATTAATTATATTAATTCCAAACATGAAATTATTCTGAACTAAGGAAATGACCTGTTATTCTACGCCTATTTAAAAAAAACACAAATTCCAAATTCCAAACGCCTACTGTTTTGCTGCTCCTTGATCCCTCATCTCAATTGTCCTATCCACCTGAGTCATTTTCTTACTAATTTTATCCATGCTTCGGCTTGCATCGAGCATATCATCAGCAAATAACATCAAGATTGTGAATGTACTATAAACTATATAGTCATTCCTACCCTTTGAAAAATTTTGATTCACTATGAAGGATTCAAACCTCTTGTATATTTTCCTCGGTACAAATAGGCCATACAATGAATTATATAACATGCAAACAAATTTACCATTGCGATCTTGAATCAACCCTTTTGGTTGTTCCATACATACTATATCTCTGTCAATGTTCTTGTGAGAAATAGGATCCCATACACAACATCCCTTTATACCACCATCATAGCTTGCAGATATATAAAACAAATAGGA
>SNQJ01S0165418.1:7740-21094 GCA_010110895.2 Picea sitchensis | reverse complement strand
CCCTGGGTGATTTTGACGGCTTAGATGCCCCTGAGTCGCGGTTTCTCAAGCCACAGGTTAATCGCGTAGCCAACAGGTCCCGCACAAATTAACAAACAAAAAAAAAAGAATCGTTGTGCTGGTACCATAATAGGTGTTGAACGGGTAGTAACAGAACAGATGGAATAATAGAGTACCAGATCAGTGAAGTACTAGATCCCACGGAGTACCGTATCAAGCGATGGTTGCAGTACCGAATGGAGTTGCTTAAGAGTCAAAGTAGTTAGGAGCATAAATAATCAACCATTTAATCCAATTTAATCAAGAAGATCAAACAAATCACGCTTTAACATAAGTTACCTCTCTATGCACATGGAAAAGGTCACAAAGTAGGTTTGTGGAGGAAATGGTCAATTATATACACATAACATAGGTAAAATAGACTCAAGTAGAGGATAATATAGGATACTAGAAGTGTAAAAGTGGAGACTCAACACTAAGAGTGAATCACGAAGAATAAAAAGTTCTCAGACTGAGAGATAACCTTCCTACATTACTTAGCAGAGATCAAGGAAACGACACTAGGTGGGACTACCTCGAGTATCCTATACAATTTCCTGTCCAAAGTAATAATAACATTGTGAGGCCTAGACTCATATACAACATGACGTTTCCATAAATAAGGTTGGCCCAAAAGAACATCACAAACTTCAAGGGGAGTAGCATAATGCAATACCTCATCTTTAAAGGGCTTGATGTCGTAGGAAGTACGACACTATTGCCCGACGTGAAGATCGCTTCCTTGGCGGAGCCATCCGATGGTGTAGGGTTGTGGGTGCGACATTGTCGGCAATGGAAACTGCTTGATGACCTCCACTGAGATGAGGTTCTTCTAGCTACCATTATCAACGATGAAGTGCAACAGGGTGCCTTTCACCCATATCTGTGAATGAAAGAGGTGCTCACCTTCCTCTGGCTCATTAGGTTCATTGGGATGGATCTTGGTGGTAGAAACAGTGATATTGGGTTCCACATCAATGATCTGTCTACCTTTTTTTGGTTTTGACTTAGAGTTTGAACCTGCATCTAATTCAAAGGCTTTCACCTCAACCACCAATGACTTATTTGAGTGACAATCAGCAATGTTATGCCAGGGGATCTTATGGAAGTCGCACCACTTCCCGATATATTTTTTCGTCTTTCCATTTTCCTTCTTTATTTAAGGCTTAGATTGATTGTCCTAAGGTTGTACATATTTTCTTTGCCCTTTGTTCTGTGGGTTGGGGATGCCCTTTCCCTTCTTCTGCTATGAGGAGTTCCTAGACCCAAACTGTCACATCTTTTTTTTAAGCTTCTGCTCGATTTTGACGACATATCAATAGGCCACACCCAAGGACGAGATGCCCATAAAATCCATTTCTTCCTGGATTTGTCTATGTAGACCACCATGGTACTTGAGAACCATATTTTTCTTAGAATATTTGATACCCATCTTGGTGCGCAAGGTATGGAAGATATTTGTGAACTCTGGCACTGCTTGGCCCCTTTCCTGTCACAGTGTGGCCCATTTTGTATACAGACCATCATAACTTCCAACAAGGTAGTATTGTTCCTTAATGACATCCCTGAAGGAATCCTAGGTGAGTGTGACTGTAAATAATGAGGGTTCCTATGTTTTCTTTTTCTTACATAAAGTCTCCCACCAATCTTTGACATGGGGGATGAATTTGAGGAGTGCAAAAGTAATATTTTCACTATTCGAAAAGTTATGGACAAAAAAATACCCTTCTAGCATATTCAACCATTTATCTACAATATATGCATCTATATAACCTTCAAATATAGGAATATCAAAGTTGATTTGTACCCTTCTATTAGACGTTGAAGGATTTGCGCAAAATTATCCATCATCTCGTTTCTCTGTTGCGCGAGAGCTTCCTAGAGAAATAGTTTGAAAGGATCTCATGTACCATCGTATTTATTTTCTCCCACAATGGAAGGTCACTTTGGTGTGCGAGATCTATTTTTCTCAAGAGAAACAATCTCGAGACCCAACTCTTTGTACCCTGACCTCATCAGGAACATGCACTAAGAACAACAAGGAGCAGACCGCTCTGATACCACTAATATGGATTTTATGAACAAAACAAAATGAAAAAAGATTATTATTACTATTAACACAGAGACACAATGAACAATAACAAATATACAGTAAAAATAGCTTCTATTCAATAAAGAATATGCTGAAACTGTAAAATGCAGACTGAAAACAAGCTTGCTAGAATTGTGTCGGCTTATCTCTGAGAAGATATGTGACAACTGCGCTCATTCGCAAGAAGATGATTACAATGAGGATATGAAATAATTTTTACAATAAAAATGAATTCCAAAACCCTATACATCCAAAAACCTAACCCTAGGAGATGAAGCACCAAGAGTCATTTGGGCCTCGTTGGGGTAAGTTGGTACATCAACTTCCTAGGGTAGTAATTTTTGCATACGATATTTGTTTAAGGCGCATGATAGCCCATTGGAAAGGTCTATCCGAGGACTACACATTATGCCATCAAAATTTTAATATATTTATATTTTGACTATGGAGAGCCCTAAAAACGTTGTTCAGGGCCTCAAAATGGCCATGGAGGTTCAAGACCCAAAAACTAGGAAAAAATTGCCAAACTGAAAAACTATCAAGATGAGCTAGTTGGAATAGGTGGGTGGCCACTGATATCTACCTAGATCAAAGGCAGAGTTGGTAACTTTTTATCAATCCTTGTTGTCTGAACCACAACCAAATTTCTTAGAATCCATTTAGAATATAACTTGACACATCCCATTGTTGGTAACAACTGCACATAATGCAAGTCTAATAAGAGAAATCACCAATTAGGAAGTTGAATAGGTGGTAATGGAAATTCTAGTTGGTAAGGCACCTAGTCCTGATGGGTTTAATATCAATTGTTTTCATGCCTATTAGGATGTTGTCAAATAAGAAGTATGGGAGCTAGTTGAAGATTCAAGGTGCATGAAAGGGGTGCTACTAGCGTTAAGTGACACTTTCTTTACTCTCATCCCTAAAGAGGATTGAGTGGATGATAAGAGCATGTTTCATCCAATTTCACTCTGCAATGTAATATACAAAATCATAACCAAGGTGATTTCCATTCAGATGAAGCCCCTTCTCCTTTGCTGATCTCCCTAGAACAAACTGGTTATGTTGAAGGTAGACAAATTATTGATGGCATTGTCCTAGTGCATGAAACGATCTATTCCCTCAAACTTACCAAGAAAGAAGGCATGATAATTAAGCTAGATATGTCTAATTTTAATCTTGACAAACTAATTTGGTAGTGCATATGTCAAATCTTATTGGCCTTTGGATTTTCCAAGGAGTGGACATACTGGATCATGACCCTAACCTCCTTGGCATTCTTCTCTATTTTGGCCAATGATTCACCATAAACTACATTCTCTCCATCTAGAGAAATCCAATAGAGTGATCCTCTTTCTACATTTATGTTCATATCCTTATGGCAGAAGGATTGGGACAAAGCATCAAAGCAACAATGGAGGAAGGAAAAATTAAAGGACTTAGTCTTCATGGTGTTGATCTTACCAACACACATCAATAGTTCATGAATGATACTTTGCTCATGGGATCACCGACAACATGAGAAGAGATAACTGCAAATTTTTTTATGAATCAGTGCATGGAGGCCTCGGGAACAACTGCAAACCAAGGTAAGTCCCAAATATTCCTTTTTAACACATCATTTCTTGTGCAAAGAAATGTGACTAGGATCCTTGGATTTCAAAACGAAACCCTACCGACCAAGTATTTGGGTGCTCCTTTGGTGGAAAATTCTCTTCGCAATGTCTCCTGGGAAGAGATTCTATCAAAACTGGAAAATAAGTTGGCTAATTGGACCTTAAGATCCCTCAACTTGATAGGCATATTGAATTTGGTAAAATTGGTCTTCCAAGCAATATTGTTGTACTTATTCTTGATTTTAGCATATCACAAGTGTAACATGATTTTCTAAGGGGGGGATCCTCCACCAAGCGTAAGTGGGAACTATTAGCATGGGGCATGATCTCTTTTCCCAAGATTACTAGGGGGCTTGGCCTAAAGCATCCAAAGATAGTTAGCTTAGTCTTTGGAGACAAGATTTGGTGGAACTGGATCACATGGGGAAAACACCTATGGGGCAAGCTATGGAGGAAAAAATATGTAGAGAATGTATGAGATCAAGATCTTGTAAGAATGGAAGGGATCAAAGAAGGCGTAATGATATGGACTAATGCATGGGCTAATAGAAAACTTGTTCAAGATCACTATTTTTGGGAAGTTTGAGATGGACAATCTACTCTCCTCTGGGATGATTCATGGAAACAACTACCTAGGCTCAATGAGGACAACGAATGGTAGAATCTTTAATCTATGCTCCATGGTTGTGACCAATTGCATACTAACCAATAGTGGTACTGACATGGGTTGGACTTTGGATGGAGGCAATGGAAACCAAAGGAACTGTGGGGTGATCTGCAGTTGGACCATAATTGGGATGGATTATGGGAAGAAATTCAACAATGAATACTTAAAATAAAATAAGGAATAGAAAAAACATGATGGGGACACAAATCTAGAGGCAACTGCACAATGAAAGAGGCATATCACATAGCCACTAGGCATGACAATCCCCCAAAGGAAGGTATTTGAGGAAAATATGCACCCAAAACCTCTAGAATATGGTATCCACATTCATATGTTTAGTGGCCCGAAGTAAGATTCAAATGTGAGACTAGCCATGAAAGTGTGGCTACAAGGGACCATCCAAATGCATCTTATGTTAGAAGGAATAAGAAACCAATGAGCACCTATTCAACAATTTCTTCTTTGAAATGACCCTATAGGATTAGAGAGCTGCCACCTTTAGGCAATTCGATCGAGATGGTACCAATGTGAGATCCACCATAGAAAAATGGTGTAGTGAAGCCTTTACTTATCTTGTTCTCAATCAAATTTGGAAACTATTCCCTGCCTTCCTATTATGGGAAACTTGGAAGGAGCGTAATAAAATATTTTTCAAGAACTTCTCATATGATGTTGATGAAGCATGGCACACAATCAAAAGAAATATCGTGGAGACCCTAGGGACCAAATCATGATCTCAGGAGAAACAAAAATCTAGTGAAAGGGAAACAATAATATTAAAGGCTTTGAACCTCACACTACCTAGTCAACAATCTCCTTTTCCAATAAAATAACCATGTGCTTCTAGTCCAGAAATTTGGTCTAAGCCCCTAGATGGATTCATAAAGCTTAAATTTGATGGTGCCTTGAAAGGAAACCCAGGATTGGTGGGGCATGGTGGTGTTTTTCATAATGAATATGGAGAAAACCTATGGATATATGTTGGATTCATAGGAGCTGAAAGTAACAATGCAACTCGGTTATACACTCTGGATGTTGGTATGTAAATTTCCATACGCCAAGGCTTCACAAGGTTGGTAGTAGAGGATGACTCTAAAACCATCATACTAATGCTTCAGAAACTATAGAATGACTTATCCCCATGCAGGGTATCAAATAACTAGTGCCTAGAAGAAAGTCTGGAAAACATTGTTACCTCTCTATGCCGTATTGCAACCCTTGTTCCTTCACATGTCCATAGGACGAAAAATTATGTAGAAGATCACTTAGCAAATGAAGGAGCCAAGTGAAGCCAAAATAATTTGGACATGGAGTGGAAAATAGTCCCCAAGGGGAATCTCAAAGTGGATTTCCAAGCCCTCATAGAAAAGGATTACCTCCACTTGGATAGGGTGATAGGGAGGAGTGAATATATTTCAAAGTAGAAGATCATTTGCCAGGTCAAAGTTCTAAGAGTCCGTTGGACATCCTTGATGCAACCAAGCCTATCTAATTTTCTTTTGTTTTGTTCTTGTTAGGAACATAGCTTTTGGATATGATAGCTATATAGAAACTGTGTTTGATTATGTCAAATATTGTTTCTATTTTTTGATGATAACACTTATGGCCAATTTGGCCTAGATTATTTGGACAAGGACATATTTTTACATTGTTGATCTAGTTTCCCTAGTGATAAACCAACACGAAGATCCTATATATATATATATATATATATATATATATCCTTGCTAGCCTAAAAAAAAACTTAATACACCATAAATATAAATAAAATTTTGAAAAAAAAATATGTAAATATTGAAATTTTGATATACAATTTTTACATATGGATAATATATCTTAGAATGGATCATTGTACTCAATTGTGATAATATGTCTCAACAATGAAACTGAAAAACATTTTTAACATGGTTCAAAGAAAGTATATTTAGAAATTTAAGTAATATCTAAATAGACTAAGTCCCTAGGGTGTAGAATAGTCGGTGATGGAGTGTACTGTTAAGGAAATTCATATGTGAGGTCACTGGTTTGAAACCTCAAATTACCTTGTATGTTGTGTGTGGGGCTGTAACATACCTTGTGCACATTACAATGCTATTAGTTACTAATTAAATCCGTAATGTAATAATTATTACTTTTAATGTAAAGTCACATCTTTTTAGATAAAAAGACATGACCAAAATAATGTACGTGTATTTATACACGTTGTTGTACATTTGAATAATACAACGAATAATAAATTTATTAAATATTATATATATATATATATATCAAGTATTAAGCTTCTAAGTTGTATCAAAGATAAAATCTTGGCGAAAGCCAAAAGTACATGCGTTCAAGATGGAAAATATCATTCTTAAAAACATGAAAATTATGGAAAATATGAACAACACTCTCGAAGAAATAAAGAATATTGTGAACGAAATAATGGAATAAATAATAGAGAAGGAAGTCCTGGTATGGTTAGAGGAGGGTTTCTACCGAAACCAAATCATGCTTCAAGAAGAACTCCAGAAGAATCCCTCCGTCACCAAGATGGACCCCGAGGTCGACAAGATAATTATTTTTTATGATAATAACCAAATAAAAAATCATGCCAATGTTTCCTCCGTTGTCAAGTCCAACTCAAACAAGAATTGTGTGGTAATCGAAGATATAGGGAAAAGAAAAAATCCATATTTGCAGTAGATCTCACGGAGGACATCAATTTCGCATATGATTCTCCATAAATTATGGAATCTGTAGAAATGGTTAAGGAAATTGGTTACTACGACGTTCTTGGAGTCAGTCACATGGCCCCAGAAACAGAGATCAATAAATCTTATTACATGAAGGCTAGGCTAGTTCATCCCGATAAAAATCCAAATGATCCTCAAGTGGCAGACAATTTTCAAGCATTGGGAGAATCCTACCAAGTTCTCAGTGATCCACCACAATGGGCATCATATGACACACATGGAAAATAAGTTGTATCAACAAAAATACTGATAGACCTAGCAGTCGTCTTTGCTATGCTATTTGGAAGCGAGTTATTTGAACAATATATAGGCCAGCCTGCAATGGATTCAATGGCTTCTTTCGCATTGTTTACTGAAGATGACCAGACCTATATCATGAAACTACTAGAGAATATGAAGCTTGTCCAAAAGGTAAAAGAAGAAAAACTTGCACTAATTTTGAAAGATTGTCATAATCAGTATGTAGAAGGTTACAAGGAAGGGTTTATACAAGAAGCTAAATCCGAGGGTCAACAACTCAATAGTGCATCTTACAGAAGTAATATTCTGTAGTCAATTGGCTACATATATGCAAGACAAGTCGCATAGGAACTTGGTAATAACGTCATATATTTGGGTGTGTCATTTATAGCTGAATGGTTCAGACACAAAGGGAATTTTATAAAATCTCTAGCCACAACATCAGCGGGTGATTTGGCACTTAAACACTTATAAAAAGATATGATACAAAAAATCACAATTAAACACTTACAAGAAGATACGATACATCAAATGAGTATAGAGGGGAATTATCCTAAAGGTAAATTATCTATAAAATCTCAAGTTACAACAACAACACATGTTTTTTCATTATTACAGTCACAAGAAGAGATGAAACAACCAAATACCATAGAGGGGAATTATTATGAAAGTGATTTGGAAGTATATCTACAATCCAAGAAACAATTAATTATCAACTCACTTTGGAAAATAAATGTACTTGATGTTGAAGGCACGCTCTCACCTGAGTGTTAGATGGTCTTGCAAGATAGCCATTTTGTGCCAACTATGAGTGTTAATACAATGGTTTTATTTCTCCAGTACCAACCTAGGGAAGTAGAGATTTTATCAGAGAATATCGATATACATTTTTTAGATGATCGATGGTGTGGGGAGAATGTTGATCGTTTTAGATTCAATACTCAAATCAATGACTATATCACAACATTTACATTTCCAGACAATATTATTGTTGTTCGATATATGCAAGATCATCACCAACGCAACCAAGGAGTCAATTATTCCAATCACATTATATAGAATTCCATATTCACATGGCGTCAGATCAATCAACATTTAGAGGATTGTGCGTATAACTTCGTTTTCAGATATGAAATGATCCATATTGGAGTGAGCAAACTTGGAGGGGAAATATTAATTAGTGGTCCCATAGAGGAAGAAGAGGTGCCCAATAGTCTTTCTGTACGAGTCAATGGTTTTCCAGTAGTTATGTTTTGCAAAGAAAGTGAAAAAGATGATGGAGTAATGTGCCCAATGTGTCAAGTAACTTTTTCCACTAAAGAGCATGCAAATTTTTTTTCATACAAACACATCTATCATTCAAAGTGCATTCTCAAATAGTTTTTTCATAAAAATTCATGTCCAATGCGCATATCTGAGCAAAAAGACTCTGTTATCCCCGATGGAATTCTCGTCATCCATTCTGGTGAAAAGACAGGACATGCTATAGTTACCAATGCAATTGGTATTCAAATTGTTTAGACATATACATATACTTTCAAAAATACTGCAAAATTGATTGCATTCTAGGAGGGTAGACCTTTACACATCAAATTTCCACACCTAGGTACCTCGCCCTAAGTGTCACAAGTGTCGTAAAAGTGTCATATGCACCTTGCTAAGTGTCGCATACACCTCAACACCATGAAATAACATATGTCACAATCCCTAGTCAATGTGGAGGAGAAATATATTATATGAAGGTCAAAATACTATGTGCACATGAATCATTATTAATATTCATGAAAATGAAATTAATTTAGTGTGAGAATCCACCTCACATTTGGTTTCCTATTTTTTAGGGGAGGTTGAGGATCTCATGGATGGTTGAAATATTTCCTCCTTCAAATCCTTGAGAGACATTTCCTCCCTAAAATCCTTAATAGATATTTTCTCCCTAAATATCTTAGAGATCCCATTTTAGTGGATCTGATGAGTCATCCTCTCCATGGTGGTTAAGCCTCCAAATCCTATATAATGAAGTCTTTCCATGGAGAAGGATGGCATATTAGAGGTGTCAAACTTATGATCTTGGGAGGAAGCTTTTGGATATCAAACCTATGATCTTGGGAGCATCGTGCAAGGGTTGGACGAGGAGGACTTGGAGAGGCTGTTGTAACTTCATCTACAGATTGTAAGTATCTCTTTAAATTTCTCATCAATATTACTTGGCCTATTCCCTTCAAGGTTGTGTATTGTTGCATATGAATGTCGATCTTGATAAATTAATTTGATTAGTCTAATCTTGTATAGTAGAGTAGGAGTTATTTTTCTTTTGGTTTCCATTGCATGGCAGGTATAGAGTGGTGTTGAAGAGTTTGGAGATCAATCTTAGATTGGAGGCAGCGAGGATGAACTACAAAATAAGGTGCATCAAATTTTCTTCTTTCTCTTTCTTTTTCTGATTAGGTAATTGAATTCACAGGGATGTTAGTGTCCATTTGTATGTTTTTTGTCTTGGTATTAGGGGTCTAGAATCCAATAGGATATTCACCTGTCCGCAAGGGGATTTTCCTACAACAGAAATTGGTGACTCCATTGGAGATGAACATTGATTTATCTTTCCTTGGATTGTCTCCAGCCTTTGATTATCATTCTAGGAAATTACGAGCATAGTTTTTCTTCTCTGTGGAAAGATCGTTAAAAAATGAAACATAGGTCATTAGCATAGTTTTCCTCTCTGTAGCAAGCTCGTTAAAAAATGAAACATAAATCCAGGGATTGAACCCGGAGCCATGAGCATAGTTCTTTTCCTATGTCAACCTCGCTAAAAAATGAAACAATCACCTCTCCTAACTAGTCAATTCTTTAGCTAGATCTCGTAGATGTTGAGTCGATTCTTTCGTTAGGTCTCATATTTGAACCTTCCTTTCATTTTCCCTTATCCTTTTTCTCCATCTAGTACAGAAATTGGTGACAAACTCAAAGTCGGGGAATGAAATGAAGCATGGGGGAGCATGTCTCCAACCTTTGATTATCATTCTGGAGTTAAGCTACTAGCTTTTCAAGATGGGGGTAGAGTACCAACCATCCATGGGTATCCCTACCTTTGGAAATTACATTGGGAATTTACAAGAATAAGTTTAATTTTGTTTCAAGATTGTGTAAAAATGAAACCAATACCGAGCTTAGTCTTTTTTCTTTCTCGTTCTCAAAAATACATGAGAATGTGACCGAGTAAAATTTATCACTTTTTCAGACTCGTAAAGGTTATACAAAAAGGTAACCCCCTGGAGTCTCCTTTAATCTCTTTTCAGACTCTCTAAACATGAAAAAATTGTCGAGTGATCTTGCTTCCTTTCACACTCGTTAAAAGGTTTGAAAGGGCGTATTTTGAGTGGTATTTTATCGTTTTTTTGGCCTCACGAGACTAAAATTACGAAAAATGACAACCCCAGAGTTGCATTTAAGTTCATTTTAGACTCTCTAATGACGAAAAACCACCGAGTTTTCCTTCTCTGGACTCGCTAAACTACACATTGAAGAGACCATATGGGAATGAACCCTTACTTCTTACAGTTCGTTAAACAAAGGAAGAGGAACTTACTGAAGGTGAGTTATATCGAGCATTGTGTTACCCTCCTACAGCTCGCTAAATGAAAAAGAGGTACTCCTCTATCTGTGTGGGGGAAAAATTGAAGGAAGTGGGTCAAGTTTTTGAGAATCCTTTATGGCAGCTTTTGTCGCCCTTGAATATGGCACATGTTTGCATCTCATATTATAGTTGGGTAATATTCTTGTCTATGAGTCATACCATTTCCATGTGTTGCCATACTTTTTCGACCAATCGAAGAGTTCTCTTATTTCCGTCACATTACATTCTTGGTACTCATTGAGTCAATGCTGCCAAGTCAGTTGTCACACCTCATCATGTTCAAGGGAAGTTCCACTTCAAACCATCCATCTGCAGTATTGCCAGTTTCCATTTCATGTGTTAGTCCATACTCATTTGATTCACCATCTTACATCATTTTACTATATCAGTTTCGTGTCAATGATGGGGGATACATCAAGGCCCTCCTTCGACAAGTCTTTTCCTGTCGACTTAAAAACATCATATGGGAATTGGACTTAGAAACCAGTTAGTACCTTGGGACCTGCATGCCTCAATGGAAGGCCTCCTCGCTTCTCACATTGGGTTTACATCATTGACCTTTGATCGAATGATTTCATGAATGTTCGACCTCAACTCATTTATTCACATTCGCTGGAATGTACTAAGGTACCTTGGGAGTCATTGACATCATTGGTGATTTCCGTCACACTTGTTAATGTTTTACCTCAATGACTGGTAATCAAGTGGTTTCTACCATGTTCAACATCAAAACATCTATTCACATGGCAAGATTCGTGCCACATCAGGATTGGGACGAAGACCCTGGGTTGAGCATTCATTGTGTTATCTGCTTTGCCCAGGTTATGAAGGAGATCATTTGAGCATGCTGATATATACATTGTTACATAGATCCACATTGTATTGGTCCGTGGATATGCTTTATCATCTCGTAGCTCCACTGAGTATTTCTCATGGCTACGATCAGTTCATGTCATGGAGGTATGGATCCACATTGTATCTTTGGTGGCCATATCTTTAGTCAATATTTTTCATGGATCTGCAATGTATTGGTCGATGACCATGCTTTGATTCATCTTGTATTCCGAGCATAAGTATGCCTGCCTCAGAAATGGAACATATTTTAATATTGTTTGATGGTTGTTTGCAGCTTCTTCCAGGTTCTCTAACTCCATGCCCTTGCATTGAATAATTGTAAAGTGTTTCGGCCATCAGTTTCTCTTCTGACCTCACACTTTAGGGGGCATACTGTTACACATCAAATTTCCATGCCTAGGTACCTCTCCCTAAGTGTCGCAAGTGTCGTAAAAGTGTCATATGCACCTTGCTAAGTGTCGCATACACCTCAACACCATGAAATAACATATGTCACAATCCCTAGTCAATGTGGAAATATATTATATGAAGGTCAAAATACTATGTTCATATGAATCATTATTAATATTCATGAAAAGGAAATTAATTTAGTGTGAGAATCCACCTCACATTTGGTTTCCTATTTTTTTAGGGGAGGTTGAGGATCTCATGGATGGTTGAAATATTTCCTCCTTCAAATCCTTGAGAGACATTTCCTCCCTAAAATCCTTAAGAGATATATTCTCCCTAAATATCTTGGAGATCCCATTTTAGTGGATTTGATGAGTGATCCTCCCCATGGTGGTTAAGCCTCCAAATCCTATATAATGAAGGATTTCCATGGAGAAGGAAGGAAGATTAGAGGTGTCAAACTTATGATCTTGGGAGGAGGATTTTGGATATCAACCCTATGATCTTGGGAGCATCATGCAAGGGATGGATGAGGAGGACTTGGAGAGGTTGCTGCAACTTAATCTATAGATTGTAAGTATCTCTTTAAATTTCTCATCAATATTACTTGGCTTATTCCCTTCAAGGTTGTGTATTGTTGCATATTATTGTCGATCTTGATAAATGAATTTGATTAGTCTAATCTTGTAGAGTAGAGTAGGAGTTCTTTGTATTTTTTTGTCCATTGCATTGCCGGTATCGAGTGGTGATGAAGAGTTTGGAGATCAAGCTCATATTGGAGGCAGCAAGGACAAACTACGAAATAAGTCGCATCACATTTTCTTCCTTCTCTTTCTCTTTCTGATTAGGTAATTGAATTCATAGGGATGTTAGTGTCCATTTGTATGTTTTCTGTCTTGGTATTAGGGGTCTATAATTCAACAGGATATTCACTTGTCCGCATGGAGATTTTCCTACAACATAGACACATAAGTTATGAATGTGGACGTTATGGCAACCCTACCACACAGGTTGCTAAAGAAAAAAAAATTAGTATGTGCTTTGCACAATGTCTTGGGAGGTGTAGTATGTCAAAATGCTACTTAC
>SNQJ01S0165414.1:0-21094 GCA_010110895.2 Picea sitchensis | reverse complement strand
TGATTATGTGGAACCTTTTTGCATTTCACTAATTGTTCATGATCACCTTTTGTATTTTTGTATGTTTGACTCAAGAGAGTCACAAAATATTATGCCTAAGGTTATTATGGAAAATTTGGGTTTACAAATAACTAGACCATATAGAGACTTGTATTCATTTGTTTCTAGAAAAGTAAAATGTTTTGGTATGATTAAATATTTGTTGGTAAATTTAGCCCAAATTCCTTCCAGAAGTATTTTAATGGATATTGTTGTGGCATATGTACCTGCTAAGTATGGAATGCTTCTTTCTAGATCCTAGGGTAGTAAGTTAGGGGGATATTTGTAGTTGGATATGACTTATGTTACAATTCCATTTTTTGGTGGGTAGTTCACTAGGTTATGTAGAGAAACTAAATTGGCTTATATAGTCAATGATCCATAACATTCTCATAATTACCTAATGTATGTTGTATATAAAGACTTAGGAAAATGTATATTATCTATAAATAGTGAGTTTGAATCTTGTACATAAATTGAACAATTTGTTGAGAGTAATGAAAATCAAGAAATTGAGCAGGGAATTAGGGAAATGTATTTTGATTGTGCCTCATCCTTGTAAGGAGCAGGGGCTGGTATAATGTTTATTTCACCATCAAGTACTTAAGAAATTTCTTTTTATTATAGATTAGATTTTGAAACTGATGCTTCTAATAATGTTTGTGAATATGAAGCCTTGGTTATAGGATTAGAAGAAGCAAGGAAATTAAAAATAAAACATTTAGTAGTTTTTGGAGATGTTGAGTTCATTTTTAGACAAGTGAGGCTGATTTATCAAGCCAAACATCCTAGGATGAGGGATTATAGGAATCTTGCGTGAGATCTTATTGATAATTTATTTCTGACTTTTAATATCACTGTAGTACACATGTTTCACAATATGTCAGCTAACACCCTATCCATTGCATCCACTGCCTTTAGGCCTCCAAGCACCCCTCATTTGAAATATAAAATCAAAATGAGACATAGACCTTCCGTTCCAAATAATAAAAAACATTGGCAAGTATTTGAAGACAACCAACAAATCAAAAAATCTTTGGAAATGGTAGATTTGTTTGTTGAATTGAATATAGATGAGCAAAATCAAAATGATCCAAAATGAAAATTATTAGTTTGATCTTTAATATTTTATCCTTACTCATATTAATTACCTTGGATAGATTCAGAGTAAACTTTGATAAGAAATTTTTTATTATCCTTCTTGAAATTTGGAATTGTTAGGATATTTAGACACTTAGGAGTTAGTTAAGATCTACTTGGTCTAATATGTCGTTAGGTAAAAGTGTGTTTCTTTTAATATGTCGTTAGGTAAAAGTGTTTCTTTGAAGCATTTAGTATGCATTTGTAGTTAGGAACTGGACGGCCACGATATGTTCCCCATAGAGTGATCCGACTCTGCCATACTCTCCTCATCTTAATGGCCATTGATCCAGGGCTTAACACACGATTGGTCCAGCGATATCTATATTTAAAGAGCATGGAGGGTCATTTACTACGATTGATTGTGAAAATCTCTTGTAAAATATCTCAATCTTTTCTTTGCATTAATAACCGTCATGGTCAGCATAATAGCTGGATACTCTCAGAGGGGTTTTACCACATGAAAACATCTGGCAGGTGTGGATCTTTGATTTGGTTATGTGAGGGTTATCAAGGTGTTCTGCCCTCTCCTGGAATACCCGTGGTTGTCTAACATGGCATCGAGCCCGCTTTGAAGACCCGCCCCTCGTTGTAGATCGGTGATCAGGAAGCCGAAAGGCTCTATCTCCATTTTCTGGCATTTCTGTACATTTATGGACTAAGAGGAATCTTCCATTGCATCCAGATTGTTCATTTGAGTCAGGAAAAAAAAAATTCACTCGAAAAGGTTTATGTTAACCCAATATACAACCATTTTAGTCAAATATGAAGGTATAAAGCCTAAATACGCATTTTTAAATTTTGCAAAGTTTTGATCTTATTTCGGGTTTGTATTTTTTTTCCAGCTGCTACCTTAGATTCGCATATTCTTCCCTGCGTTTTCCAGCGACCCTCACAAATCAGAAATAGATAGAGGTGCATCTTCCTAAGCTAACCGAGATCTAACCTCGTTGTCATCGAAGCGTAAATTTTTCTTGTGTGAAAATAGTTTTGACATGCTCCAAGGTGCCATCAACATCAACAACAACAACAACAACAACAACAACACCCCAACAAAAACAACACCCCCAATCCTCCTTCCAAACAATACAATATGTTTTGTGCTAGATCACGGTTAAAACTGCCTTATTAAGCAGAGGTCTTGTCTAAGTCTCTTTTGTTACTTTTTGAAAAGTTCATGCTAAAAAATTCTAAAGTGCATTTCACTTCAAGTATAAAAGAAAATCACTATAAGTAGCTTTACATTTTATTTTAGAGTTATTTATTTTTCATGCAACTTTTCTCAAGAGTAAGGTAACTTCATCAGTAAAGTGATCCCCACTTCTCTTTATAAAAGTGGGTCACTTGATAAAGTAGCTTAAGATCAATCACATGGTTATTTGGTTACCGCTTATGCTTTTTTTAAAAAGGGCATAACAATCACATCCGAAGTTCATTTTCGCCGCTTTTTTAAACCGAATAATTTTTCGAGATCTTCCATCTAGATCATTAGTTTTGGTTTTTAAATCCGCATTTATCCGTGATATTTAATATGGCTTCTACAAGTACTGCCATGCTTACTAGCAACAACTACTTCGAATGGAAATCTCACATAGAAGATTTATTAAGAAGTAGCACCAGATCGGATTACCATGGGAAAGGAAACAACTCTCATTGATGATGATAAGAAAAACAAATGGGATAATAGGAATGATCTACATGTGGACTAATTAGAATGTCCATCTCTCCCGATCTAAGGTACTCATCTTCATGGAATTGATGACCCCATGCATCTCGGGACAAGATTGAATTGCATTTTAAAATCAATATTATTCGGAGTACGTCAGCTTAGAAAATCAAATATTGACCTTGGATTCCAAGGATTTTTTTTTGGTTTCGAGACTATTCATCAAGTTGTACCTATACTTTTGGTGTGAAGAATGTGAGATAAAATGAAGGAAGAGCGTTGTATATATCTTATTCTTTCTAAGCTAAAGTAGTATATTCTTTGCTCTAGACTACCTTTGTGCCATGAAAGAGGCTCTAGGGAAATTTTATGTAGATCCCAATTTTGAGTCCTTTGCACGATTAGAGAGGAAGATAAGCTACAACTTGGAGGATCGCCAGTCACCGCAGGGTAATTTAAAACAAAGCGTTAGAAGGCTCACAGAAAAGATAAACCCAAGTATCCCAAGAAGAAACATCCTCGCCATACCAAAAACAACCTATAGTCCCATTCCGCCAGAGAAGCCAGCCACTAATGACAAAGGATCAAAATATAAAAGAATACTAACAAACATTGCAACTTTGTAATAAAGATGATCATGATAAGTCCAAATGTTTCCAAGAAGATGAACTCTAGAGCTAAAGAAATGAAGAAGCACAACATCGGTATATATTCTACTTCTTCCTCTTCATGGACACGTACTTTCGCTTTCTCGGGTTTCTTCCTTCAATACACCTTCTACCACTACCTCTTCTTCTGATGAGTAGATTATTGATTCGTAGATGACTTATCATACGCTATGATGTGCTTCATATTTTCTGTCTAAATGAATGTAACACTCAAGGAAATATTTGTTGGTGATGATAGATTCCTTAGTGTTGTAGGATCCGGAACAATTCAAGTAGAAAATGGCTCATTCCAATGATGTATATGTGTTCCAAATCTTTCAGAACCTTCTATCGATATCAAATCACTCATTCAGTGAAGGTAAAACAATATAATTTTCACCTCACTAAGTTGTAATCATGATTCCAGATCCTAAACATGTTCTGCAACTAGAATTGCTAATGATATTACTAGAAGTTTGTACATGTTTGATAACTTTGGGTCATCAGCCTTTTTCATCAGCTTTTGCTGCTGCTCATAGTGATGACTTGAGCAAAACTTTGGCATGAGCTGCTTGGTCATCTAAACTATCGTCATTGCAACAACTATGTAATCAATGGGGATGCAGGATGGTCTTCCTCTTTGTTTCATGCAGAGATGGTGTGTGCCGATTGTGTTCTTGACAAACATAATCGGATACTTGACAACGCTCTCTGGCACACCTCGTCCGCATCTTGTTTGTAGTGATTTGTGTGGTCCTCTTCTTCTCCTTCTTTTTCTCAGGCAAGTATTTCTTAACTTCATTGGTGACTTTTCCATCGCATTTCTGTTTACTTTAAAACTCAAAAGCAGTTTTGGACAAGTTTTACCCATAAGGCCCTCCTTGTAGAAAAGCAATCCCGACATCAAATTCAAAGGTTAAGAAATGTGATAATGGAGGCTAATATGTGAACAATAATTTTACAAGTTACCGTACTATTATACAGGGCATCTAAATGCAACACACTGCTCCATATACACTACAACAAAATGGTGTTAATGAGAGAAAGAACCAAACATTAAAAAGTTAGGTAAAATGGCTAATTGTATGATCCAATCTATGATTGTCTATGATTAAGGTAAGCAATCAACTGCAAATTACATAGTCAATCGCGACTCCCAATAAAGGCTCTTAAAAAATATAACAATGAATAGCCTCGACTAAAATTAAACCAGATGTAAGTCACTTCCGTGGTATATTGGTAGGGGTATAGCACGGGCCTGCGACTCCATGAGAAACCTGAAGCACTACGTTCTAAAAGTGAGAAGTATATTTGTTGGTTATTCCTAATATGTCAAAGGTTATAGACTTCTTCAACCACATTGTAATGAAATTATTCTTAGAAGAGATGTTAAATTTGATTAGTAAATCTCTTCGCCTCATGAGCCTAATTCGCTGCGTGTGCCTTCTTCGGCCTTACAAGCCATCTTTGGCGCTTGTCTTTATTTTGTTTCTATTCTCGATTCTTCTTCAGATGATGACAAAGAGGATGAAAATACACCGACATTCCTCCGCATGATGGCTTTGAACCTCAATAAGCACCCGCCCACCGCCTCTAGATGGGTCCGCTCAACACGCAGGAAGCAGCTGGTGATCTTGTTGGTGATCCTTCCATCAACGTATTGCATGTTCACAGCTCCAATGAGCCTCTTCTTTGGCTCAAGTTTCAAAACTCATGAACCATAGACATTTGCGTATCGTGTCATCCAGATTGGGATAACAATGAATGAGGAGTATCGCTCTTTAATGGAAAACGATACTTGGGATCTTGTATCTCTGCAAAAGGAAGAAAACTTGTTAGGATGCAAATGGTATACCAACTGGCGCATGCATCAGATGGAAGTATTGAAAGACACAAGGCTCGATTAGTTGCCAAAGGATTTCCTGTTGAAGGTATTAAATATAATGAAACCTTTGCCCCTCATCAGCCAAAAATGAATTCAATCCATCTTGTTCTTTTTCCTTGCCACCTCACATAAATGGGAGGTCCATCGATGGATGTTAAATTCACTTCTGTATGCATGGCATTTGAAAGAAGAAATCTACATGGAACAATCCTCTCAAGCAGTCCGTGAAGGACTTAGTCTTGTTTATTCTCAAGAAATTTTTTTATGGTCTCAAGCAAGCTCCCAAGCTTGGTATGCCAAAATGGATAGATTTCTATTGCCAACGGATTCTGTGATGCCATTCTGATCCTAATGTCTATACTCAAGAAAGTAGGAATCCATCTCATCATCCTTTCCTTATGTTGATGACCTTATCCATCAGAAAGATTCAAAACTTTTAAACCAGAAACCATCCCATAGTTGAAATTTGAAATGACAGACTAGGTTTTAATTATTTCCTTGGTCCCAAGTTTTGCAAACAAATGAATTTTCTTTCCCAAATTAAGTATGCTTGTAACCCTTTCGTCGCCACATGGACGACAGTAAACCAACCCCCTTTCCCTTCTATCTGGAGTCAATCTTTCTTCAACTTGTAATTTCTCCGGGTTGATGCCACCCTCAGATTGTCATTAGTTGGTAGCCCTTTATAATTGACTCATACCTCAGTCTCCGATCTTTCCTTTCTTCGCTGGTCTTGTTGTCCGACATATGCAAACACCTCCATGAAAGCCATTGGAAAGCAACTAAAAGGATACTTCGCTATATGTTCGTGGTAATCGTCACTTTGGATACATTACTGTAAGTACTCCCCATTATTGAAGTTTCACTGACCAGATTGGGCTTAGCTAATTCCATGGATTCAAGTCTATCACAGTTATGTGTTTTTCAGTCTTGGTTCAGACTCATTACTTGGCCTCGTAAGAAACAATGTGCCATTGCACTTTCTAATAGGAATAACAGAGTAACAAGCAAATGGGTAATGCAAGTCGTAGCCCCGTGGGTTTTCATTTATCCTTTAGAGTTTGGATTCAAAGACTGATCCTGACCAAAACTTGTGACAATCAAAGTGCCATCAAGCTTGCCAAATACCCAGCTCAACATCAACACAGCAAGCACATCACACACATGCACTTCATCTTAAAGCTTATTCATGATCAAGTATTGAAGTGCTCTTTGCCTCCCATGTAAGATCAAGTTGCAAACATTTTCACAAAGTCTTCATGTAGTTTAATTTCTTCAAACTTCGATCTATGTTAGGAGTTCAGTAGTTTGCCATTAAGGGGATATTCTAATGCCTCCTTCCTTCTCCTATTATGTCATTATTGTAAATCCTTCCAATCCCATCCCAAGTTGTTCTTATGGGGTGATGTTAGGATATTTGTATCAATTGGGATAGTTAAGATCTACTTGGTCTGAATATAACAAGTAGGTAAAAGTGTGTGTTTTTAGTATGCATTAGTATGCATTTGTGGTTAGAAACTTACTGGGCCACTGAGTACCTCTACGTATTAGAGTGATTCGACTACCAGATTTCCTTGATATTAACGGTTGTTGATCCGTGGCTTAACATCTGATTGGTCCATGATCTCTATTTGAAAGAGCATGGAGGGTCATTTGCCGATGATCGACAGAGAAACCTCTTGTAAAATCTCTCTATATTTTTCTTTGCTAATAAATTGCTCCAAGTGGTCGCATCGATCAGTCATGGATGTTTCCTCGCTAGTTTTACCACATGAAAACATCTACGTGTTGATCTTTTATCCGCAGGAGTACATCGGCGTGCTGGTCCTCCTACAATTCAAGGTTCGAACAGGAATTAAGCATGTTTTAAGGTTAGACTGTCAATCGTTCCCAAAAGTTTTGATAGGAGGTTGATTTTAAGAAGTAACAAATTTTAGTTCATGGTTTATGAATTTTCATTTGAAATTTGCAGAATAATGACTCCATTTAATTTTAACAAAGGAACATGGTCTCAGAATTTTAGTGCCTCTATAGGAATACAAACTCTCTTAGTTGAGCCAATGTTATATAGAATTTAAAATTTTAAAATCCAAAAAAAAAATTCTTTGTCTTGATTAGTTCAGTGCTTAATTTTTATTGGTACAACGCTTCCCTGAATAGAAAAAGATTATTTCTTTGTTAAATTTTTAATTCTTTCTCAATTCAAATGAATAAGTATTCTGTGACAAAATTTTATTTTGGAATATTGTAATTAGTCTTTTATATATATTCGTTTCATTAGTTTTATTCTATAATATGAAAGATATATAAATTGTTAGTATTAGAATTTAGAATATATATTTTTACTTAATATATATATATATATATATATATATATATATATATATATATATATACATATATATATATATATATTCCAGAAAAATAGGGTATTTACAAATTCCTAATTTAATTTGTATATAAATAAAACTTATAATAATCTATTGTTATATGATGACATGGCATGCAATCCCAACACACCAAAAGAGTAAATCAACTATCCACGATATTAAAACAAACGCAGTTTAATTAAATCACCACGGTGAAGTCACAAGGAATACCACTTGTCACAAAATTGGGTTACCATGCGACTTGCCAAACCACTCTCAAAACTACTCGTCGCATCGCGCGCGGTGTATAAAGTAAAACCACTTACCATTTTTCGAAAACCGCTTCTGTCGTGTAAGTAATTATCTTTATATTTAACTTTATTTGGCTTATAAATAATCTCATTTCTTTTGCTTAATCACCTTTAGGTTTAATTAAGACAAAATATCGGAAAAAGGTCTTTTGTGTTTATTTTCTCATTGGTGTTTGACTATCACTTCTACGAGCATGGGAATGTTTGTTAGACAACAATGTTTAACGAAAATCTCACCAACAAAACAAAGGGTTTCCATCAGTCAACCTCCCGGGTAAGAGATAAAAGTGTTTTTTGTCCTTATTCATGTTAACAAAATGTCGAAATCAACAGTTTTAATCGAGTCAAAAACCCTATTGAGCATAGAGACCTTTCTAGAGGACAAAGATTCCCATATTTTTTATCCTAAAGTTTCTTCCAATATATATGAGCTACATGTTGATACTAAGAGGGGGGTGAATCAGATTAAGTACAATTTTAAAACCTTTTCAACTTAGATTTAAACCATTCAACTATATCCAATGAGTAATGAAAATAAGATAAGAGTTACACCAATACACCACAATACACCATGCACAATATATGAAAAACAATCAATAGTTATTGTGTTGGCAAATCTGGATAGAATGCGATACATTACACGGCAACAGAGAGACAAGAGGGATAAGAAGGATAAAATCTCGTGGAGGAATAGCTTTGAATGAAAATGCGCCAAAGAAGAGCTTAAAGAGGAAAAAGGAAGAAGAGTTGGATCGTTGATCCATCCAAATTTCCCTAAAGAATCAGACCATTTTATCGTATTTAAGCCGGGAGGGGAGATATTCCATCTTAGTGCCAGCAGAAATCCCATTGAATCGACCGCCAACGAAGGATCGTGACTGCTGATCACAAAATTTCCACGGATCGGGTTCGACTTTGAAATGTCCAAATCATCAGCTAATGAAAATTTAAAATCACCAGACATAATATTGATCGCAACTGCTAATCAAGAAGGGATCCGACCAATTACTTGAATGACACGGGTACCTGTGAGGCCCCATCGCACCTGGGGACGGGATTAAGCAAGGCAAGTCGAGCTGCGCGAATTCCGCGATTCGGCTGATATGGTAACTCGACTTGGTTCCAATCACGATCAACTCGACCGCCAATTTAATTTCATCGCCGCCTAAGGAGACGTATACCATCGAGGTAGTGACAAGTGTCATATAGATTCAATTTTCAGCATTACGTTAATGATTCGAGTGACACGCGGCGCTATTTAATACGGATTGAACCATGTGCGATGACAAATACAGAGTGACAAAGACGAGATTCGATCTGAGTTCATAATACAAAGAATACAATGCATCAAGAACTTCAAATTCACGAAATGCGATTTTGTGAAGTGATCACAGCCGTTGGAAAAGAATGAATCTGATCCATGACTATACCGAGCTCGGTTTGGGTTTTGCATTACTGTTCGCGGAATATCATAGCATATCGCTAAAATTCCGATACGCCATGTCCCGATATGAGGTATAATGGTAATACCAAGAGTGAGTGGAGGATGTAAGGTGTACGAGGAGATCGCGACCCAAGATATATAGCCGTAGAAGGCTAAGCCCGAAAAGAGCAAATCGAACGGAGAATCTAGGTTCCGAAAGAAGATGCTCTCGACATCGCAAATGCCTAAATCACGATGGGTGAAATCCCGATGATTCAACCGTTGGATCAAACTCTGATCGGAGGGTTGGTCAGTTCCTCTTCATTTATTAACGCTTCAATTGTAAACTGCTAGCGAAACCGAATCGAATGATGAACGCTATTGCCGCTTGCTACATCGTATGTCGCTGGCCTCTCCAATTGAAAGGGAAGTGGAATTGTTAAAGAGATGTGTAAAAAAGAAAATGAGTAAGACCGAATTGGGTTAATCGCTCTGAAAGAAAAATGAGTAAATCAGTTAAGAAAAAATAAGATGAGCAGAGGAATAGAAACAAGTGAAGGAACCGCGTTAACGAGAAGAGAAGAAGAGAAACATGATGGACAGAACGGTGGCTGCAGTTGCATCGACAAGATTACGACACGTATACATGTTGGTAATAAGATAAGAGAAAAGAATAAAGGAATTAAGACCGTAATTAAAGAACAGAAAGACCGTAAGAATTGATTTATCCAGAAGTTGATCAGGTATTTAACCATTTATATTCAAGGAGGTTGAGGTGCTCTGGAGGATCATGCTTGTCCTCGGTTCAAGTGGGTGCTTGAACACAGAATTTTGTAGCTTCCATCCGTCACGCAGTCGTGAGAAACTAGTGTGGCAGGGTGGTGCTAGGAGAACAGATGTTCTCTGCTATGCAGGCTGTAGCCAGGTAACTCGAAGTTGGTGCTTCCATCCATTGGTGGCCGGAATACTCGTGGAGTTGGTGCTTCCTTCTAGTGGATGCTAGAGAAACAAGATTTGGAGCTCAACAAGTTGCGTGCCTTGTAAAACAGAGGTAGCAGCCTCACATTGAGTTGGTGCTCAATTATAGATGATGCATGTAATCGAAAAGACCGCCTACTATTTCAAGAAGAAGAGGTTTTCTCCCTTTGCGGCTTCCTCGTGAAAATCTATCTCCGTGTGTATTTTATGTGTAACTGACGATCTTTACTCTTACTATCCATAAGATGTATGTTGCTTGATGACACAATTATTAATATTTCTTCACTGTTAAGAGAAGGTGTAAATTGTTTGCTTTTATAAACAATCATTCAATTCTCCTCAGCTTGTATTAGTAATCAAATAATTGGTATCAAAGTGGGTTCCTTTTTATTTAAAGGTAGATTAGAGCTTAAAACATGATTTAGTCATGAAGGACTTCACTGGGTTTTTCCCCCTGCTTGATGGAACAAATTTTGCCTTCCGAAGATTAGAATGAGAACATATTTAATGGCCTTGGGTGCCTATGTTTGGGATGTAGTAGAGACTGGATATACAAAGCCTATTGTGCTAGCCACTAAGGATGCAGGGAATTTATTTAATCAAGGGAATGAATGCTATTCAATGGACTTATTAAGCCGAAGTTTCAGGAAGGTGATGCATCTTAATAATGGCTAAAGAATGTGGGACAAACTAATTAACAAAGCTAGGAAGGAGATGAGAGTAGCAAAGCAAACTTCAAACATACGATTGAAATTTGAACAATCAAGATGAATGAAGATGAAACAATTAGTAAGTATTTCTTAAGAGTTGAAGAACTTGTAAAATGCCATGAAAGGTCTAGGTGAAACGTTGATGACTCACTCTTAATTCAAAAAATTTTAAGATCTCTACCGGGTAAATTTAATCCAAAAGTCTCGCAATAGAAGAATTAAATGATCTTAAAACTCGTCTATTGATCGTCTCTTTGGAACTCTAATCAAGATATGAAATGAGGATAAACAAAGATAAATCTAGTACGAGGAAGCTTCCTTTAAAGAAGACAATAATGCCGATTCAGAATTTGATGAAATTGAGGCAAAATTTGTGAGAAGATTAAAGAAAGGATCAGGAAAATAAGAAGGTTCTTCAAATGCTTTAACTGGTGGCAAGATAGGTCATTTTGTTTCTAAGTGTCCATATACATAAAAGGACCAGCTGTGAACTCCGTGATTTAAAGACAAGTACAATAAATATATTAAGAAGAAAAGTTTGTTGCAATAATGTCAATTCCTCAGAGGACACCATAGTGACTCATCCGATGAGAATAAGCCAAATGGATTTGTACTTATGGCCAAAAGAGGATCATGATAATAAGAGAACAGGCAGTGATGATACGAGGAAGAAGTCATGGTGGATTTGGAAGGAGAACTAACTGCACTCAAGAAATTGATAGACTCAGATTTAAAAATAGAAAGTTAAAACAAGTGTTAACACAATTGAAAAAGACAAAGAAAGAACCTCGGGATGAAGATTGTGCTCTACTAAAGGTGAATTAGAAGAGGTGTAAGAAGATAGAAGACATATCAAACAACAACCTGCCGTGAGAAGAAACTCGTGAAGCTAATTAGAAGAAGAAATAGTAAAGAATATAAAAGAAATGGAGAAATTCAAAGGATCAGATCATCAAAATCTGCCAAGTATAAAAGCATCGTAAGAATTCACCTTATTCTAAATCAAAGAAAGAAATTCAAACCGAAAGTCGGATTGGGATATGAAGATGATCAAGTAGTGATCATCCAAGTAACAAAGAATAGACCAAGTTTGTCAACCAACATTGACAACAACCAATTAAGACAAAGAAAAGAAAACCAGCCATCAAAGTGGAAAGAAAGGAAAAACCCTGCAATGTACTCAGAGACCGTGAAGTTTATCTAATTTCAAAGAAGACGTAATTTTTCAAGGTACACAAAATTCTTCTATGGTTATTGTTTTTCTGCTCTAATTTGGTCACAAAGCTATAAATTCGTTCTCTAAGATTTAGATATGAACAATCAAGATATTCAATGAATAACTATCTACCACAACAAAGAATGAGATGGACAAGTAACAAACAAATACATATTATGAATCACATGACTGAAGAAGGGTCATCACAGGAGAAATACAACAACAGCAATGAGCATAACACCTTATGAGCATAATCGTTATGAGCTTTTATTCAGCGAACCGTAATGCTATATTTGTCATGATTATGGACATAAGGCAAAAAAAACTGTCATTTAAAGAAATAAAATCCAGATCAGAATCCCACTCATTGAAAATGCCAAACCGAAGAAGAAAGTAGATGACAAATGGACTGCAATTATCAGCCCAAAATAAAAGGAATAGGAGTCCCCGTATATTGACAAGGGATGTTCTAAACATATGACAGACAAAATGAAGTTTCTGTCCTTTAAGTGATAGCAAATTAGGAAATGTAACTTTGGAAATGATGCACCAGAAAGGTGAAAGGTAAAGGAATTGTGGAGTTTGAATAACTGGAAGAGAAAGCCTCTGCGATGTGTCATTGTAGAGAATTTGAAACATAATCATCTTAGTAAATGTCAGCCAAGTTTGTGACCGAGGATGTGAAGGTCTTTACTTCCAAAGATCAGAACAACTGTGATTCGTGTGTTTTGAAGGAAAAAGGCATAAGAAATCGGTAAAAACAATGTCCATGTCTTAAAAGAAGAAGAATAAGTAGATTGCACTTAAGGCATGATGAAAGTTGATGTGGCAGGAGACTGACACCTAAATTTTGATCATAATCAAGCTCAAAAAACAATAGAAGAAAAGATCTTTCCAAGATATCAAAGCCATATGACTCCGCCCTCGTAATTTCCGATAGGAAAGCTTACTCGTACTGAATTCAAATCAAAAACCTTTACCTCAACAAAAAAACCTCTACAGCTAGTACACATGGATCTATGTGGACCATCAAGGAAAGAAGGTACGGAAAAGAAAAATTACTTTATGCTGATTATTATTGATGATTATTCTAGACTAACGGGTTGCATTTTGAGAAAATCAAGCTAATTTGGTACCCAAAGTATGGCTTTTGACTCCAGAATCAAAACGAAAGAGGATAAAGCAAGCAAAGAGGTCCGAAGAGGAGGAGAGTTCAGTTCTCGAAGCTTTAAAGAATTCTGTGACAAAAATGGACTGCGGAGAATACACAATTCCAAGGACTCCACAAACAAAACGGAGCTGTTGTAGGAGGCAGAACAGGTCAGTACAAGAATTGGCAAGATCAATGATGAATGAGGAACATACCCGACATAATTGGTGGAAGCAATCTACACAAATTGTTCATATTCTTAACAAACCTCATCCTAATTGCATGTGCTGACAAGACCCCTTATGAACTTTGGTTTGAAGACCTTCAATCAAACATTTTAAAATTTTCTGGCTATTGTTGTTATATCAAAACAATGATGAAAATATTGGCAAATATGATGATGTATCGATACTAAATCCTTTCTTGGTTATGCTGTTTGAAGGGTACAGATGTTATAACAAAAGACTGCATAAACTAGTTGATCGATAGATGTAAAGTTGATGAAGAAATTCCAAATTAAATATAAGCAAGGATGAATCAAGAACAGAAGATAAAGTTGAATATGAAGATGAACAGTCCAAGGATCAGATAGAAGAGGTTGAATCAAATGAAGATGTGAACATTCAAACCCATTACAAGTCAACGTGAAGAAGAAAATCAATTTCTAATAATTTAAAGAATCATCCCGAGAACCAAATAATTGGAGATATAAATAAAGGAGTTCAGACTAGAAGGAAACCGATTAAGGATACGTATCAATCTCTTGTTTCATTTTTATCTATGATTGAACCTACAAATTTTGAAGAAGCTAGTCAAGAAGAATATTGGATTAGAGCAATGAACGAAGAGCTCGATCAGATTGAGAAGAACAATACTTGGGAGCCAGTTCCCGACCCAAAAATAAGAATGTCATAGGCTCCAAATGGGTATTCAAGAATAAAATGAATGAAAAGGACAAGATGTTAGGAATAAATCCAGATTAGTCTATAAAGGATATGCACATGGAATATCAGATCTTTGATGAAACTTTTGCACCAAAGGCAAGATTGGCGCCACCGAATGTTTCTGGCTTATCTCTCGCCATAAGAATTTCAAAGTTTATCGATGGATGTTAAGTCACTGCTTCAATGGAGATCTAGAGGAAGAAGTATATGAGTAACCTCAAGGACTTTCATTGACGACAATCCCACTATGTCGGTGTCAAGAAGGCCTTATATGGATCAAAACAAGCACCACGCCCTGCATTCTTAGATCGACAAATTCTACAAGCAAGGGTTCAAGAAAGGCATCACTGATGTAAAGAATCTTTACATTAAATCCGGCGATGGATTTATTAGTTGTTCGGCTCACGATGATATTATCTTTGGTTGTACTAATGAATCATCTGTCGCGTGGTTTGCTAATTCTATGCAAAACAGAATTTGAAATGTCCGGCGATAGGGGAACTATCATATTTTCTTGCCATATAAAACAAAGCAAGCAGGAATTTTTATTTCTCAAGAAAGCTATTTGAAAGAGATTGAAGAAATTTCAGATGAAATATTCTTCATACCGAAGACCTATGGTAGTTGGTTGCAAGATGAGCAAAGATGATATCTCACCCGATGTTGATCAAAGAACATATCGCCTATGATAGGCGGGCCTTCAGACATCACAAGATCCCGACCTCGAGATGAACGTTGTTGGAATGGTAGGTCGCTTTCACCGCTCCCAAACAAAGTCATCCTGGCTACCGGCCAAAAGAATATTTAAATACCGGAAGGGAACAATGACATATGGATTGTGGCACCCTAGAAATCAGAATTTCCAAATTAATTGCTTATTCGTGATGTCGATCAAGCAACCGTGGTTGATGAGAAAAGCACCGGAGGAGCATTCTTTTGCGACTCATTAGTCAGGCGTGGGTTAGTAAAACAAGGATCCATTTCTTTATCCACTATAGAGGGGCGTATCATATCATCGGCCGCTTACCCTCACAGACACGTGATTTTATGGATGATACAAACTCTGCATATTTGAAGGTAACTTATTACATCGATCCTATTCCAATTCATTGTGATAACACTAGCTACATATGTCTCCAAGAATCCTGTTCTTCACTCCAAAACTAAGCATATTCCTATAAAGTATCACTTTCTCAAGAGAACAAGTGTCAAACAGAATTGTTCAATCAACTATATACCTCTAAAGAACAAATTCGTCGATATATTTTCTACCAAAACCATTGGTCACACCTTTGAGTATCTTCGTCAAAAAATTGGGGTGATAATTTCTAGTGTTTAAAGTGATCACCAGGTCAGCGGGGAGTGCTTATTGAATATCCTAATGAAATTCTAAATGCCTCTAAATGAGTCAGGGGAGCATAATCAACAAGATCGCTGGAAGAATGTTTCTTCTTGACATTGATGTCAAAGGAGAGTTAGCGAGTTCGAATGTTCTGGAATGTGACTAACCCGATTGATTAAAATGCGGAAGAGTCCATTGGTTGAATGCGAGGAGACGAGTTGAATGTGGGTAAGTGTTGCCATCAATGCCAAAGGGGAGATTGTTGGCAAATTCAAAGGGATAGAATGCAAGGATGGTTGTTGTCATTAATGGCAACAGTGGATATGGAGGGATAAGAAGGATAAAAGCTCAGGAGGATAGCCTTGAAGAAAATGTGCACAGAAAGAGCTTAAAGAGGAAAAGGAAGAAGAGTCGCTGGACTGCTGATCCCATCCAAATTTCCGAAGAATCAGACCGTCAGACGACAGAAGTCATGAGGAGATATTCATCGAAAGCCAAGGTGAATCAATGATTGAATCTGACCACAATCCGTAGCGATCAAAGACCGCTGATCACAACCCTATACGGATCTGGTTCGGGACTTGAAATGTCCAAATCACTCGCCAATGAAAACTCCGAAATCGCGAAACGCGACATTACGATTTGATCGCAACTGCTAATCAAAAAGGGATCTGGACCGGCTATCGAAATGGGACATGGCGTTCGTGAGGCCTCTATTTCCAAGAATTCGGGATCGGATTTCATATGCAAAGTTCATTTACTAAATTCCATTTCGCGATATGAAAATCCACTATCCGAACGCCGATCAATCCCACTCCACGCCAACAGACCACGCCGCCTAAGTGACACGTGGCATGATTCCGTAGCATAAGGCCGATGTGACTAACTCTTCAGCACACAAGTAATGATTCGTGAGGACATACGGCAAAGGTTTAATACGTGATTGAACTCGTGTGATGAAAGCCAGAGGATGTGCAGAATGAGATTGGATCTGGAGTTCATAATACATAGAACACAATGCATCAAGAATTCCAATCGCTAAACGCGACAAGTGATCATGTACTCGTGGATAAGAATGAATCAATCCAATATCATACCATGTTCGAAGCCTCGTGGTTCGGTTTTGTATTGACAAAATCATCGAATATCATATACATCGCTAAATCACATACGCTGATGTCCCGATATGAGGTATATGGTCAGGGCCACCCAGAGTGAGTGGAGGATAGGTGTAAGGTGTACAGAGGACATCGATCTCAAGATATAGCCGTATACAGCTCGGAAAAGAGCAAATCTAGAATCGGAGAACGGAGGTTCAGGTACATGTGTTTCGACATCTAAAATGCTCTAAATCATGATGGGTGAACTCATGGGATTCAACCAGTTGGATCAAACCTTGATCGGAGGGTTGTTGTTCCTCTTCATTTATTAACGCTTCAATTGTAACTCCGTTAAGGAAAACCGACCGGGAATGATGAATCGGTTAGCACTTCAGTTGCCAAGAATGACGGCGTTGGATTCTCCATTGAAATGTGAAGTGGAACTGCCATAACAGAAGATATAAAATAAAATGAATGAAGAAACAAAACACAGAAAACACAAAAAAAAAAAAAAAAAAAAAAAAAAATAAGATGAGCAGAGGAATAGAAAACAAAGAAGGAACTCAGTAACGAAAGAAGAGAAGAAGAGAACATGATGGATGTAATTTAATCAGAAAGGTATCAGATGTAAGACATGACACATGTTGAATAAGATAAGAGAAGTAACAAGGAATCGTAAGACCATAATTAAAGAACAAAGAAAGACTGCAAGAATTGATTTCATCTCAGAAGTTGACTGCATTAACCATTTATATTCAAGGAGGTTGAGGTGCCTGAGGATCGCTATCCTTTGGTCTGGTGGGTGCTTGGAACAGGAATTTGGAGCTTCCATCCTGCTTGCCAGAAAAACTAGGGGGGTAAGGTGGTGCTAGGGAGAACAGATGTTCTCTGCTATGCAGGTTGTAGTCATGTGTAAATTGAAGTTGGTGCTTCCATCCAGCTGGTGCCGGAATACTCAGGATGCAGCTTCCTTCAGGTGCTAGAGAAATAAGAGATTTGGAGCTCTCTAACAAGCTGCAGCTTGTAAAACAAAGGTAACAACCTCACATTGAGTTGGTGTCACCAGTAAATGATGTACGTAACTGAAAAAGACTGCCTATCATCAAGAAGAAGAGGTTTTCTCCCTATGGGGTTTCCTTGTGAAAAATCTATCTCTCTCCTGTGTATTTTATTTGTGACTGATGATCTTTACTCCATCGCCATATACTGGCTTTTGATGGCATATGAAGGAAATATTAATAATTCTGTTGGGAAGTGTGTAAAATTGTTAGTTTTATGTTCCATCTACCTCCAAATTTTGTATTAGTATTTCCAAATATTATTGTTCAAGGGGTGAAGATTTCAAAGGTAGCTACAACTTCCAAATGTAAAGGGAGCGATAAAAATCCAAGAGGAAGCGTAATCCTCCACAAAAGAGAGTGGAACTCTCCATCCTGCCCCTTCCTTCCACCCAAGAAGGAAGGGGAAATGATGGAGTGTTCAACTCTCTCTTTATATTGAATCATCACCATCAACCAATCATCACATAGAACCTGATAATGCTTCCAGACTTCTTCAATTTCTAATTTTTCCAATTCTGGAGTACTGAATCCTAGATAATATTACTCACTGTATTCTCTAAACTTCTCCAATTTCACTCTTTGAATCCTCCCAAAAAGAGGTTAGAAAGAATGGTAGATCTTATTCAATAACGGTTTATTCAAGAGAGTGAAATATTAGAATTCACACTAATAATTAATATCCACCCTGAAACTCAGAAAAAAGAAACCAGTCCATACTCTTTCTTAATTGAATGTCCACATTTGATTCAAAGTGAATAAATTATGATTATTTTACCCTGAAACCTTGCTATTACTAGTTTAGGACCCAATACAAACCTATCTTCCACAGAGTGTATCCATAATTATAGCGAATAAGAGATGAATTTTAACATGTGGCTGATATATTTATCAATAATTATAAAGGATTTTAAAATTATCCAACATCCTAGAAAAAGAGGTAAAAAATGGTGGGACCTGAAATAAATATACCTAGAACACATCACTAAAAAGACTTCATCCTCCCTTGAATCTATTCTCTTCTTTTTCTTCTATTACCTCAACTGACTTGTATCAAATGAATGTATAATGATGCTTATTTATACCATTTATGTCACTTCCTTTAACATTAGCCAACCGGACACTTTCTTATTCCTGCATTTTTTATTCATCTTCTAAAAATACACATGTACCTTTCAATTAACTTTGTCATTTTCTTAAAAATCATTTCTCCTCAACCATGAGGATTCACATGATGCCACATACCACCTGGAAACAAAATGATGTATACTATCCATCCATGGGTGTTGTACTGTTACGTGCATTTTCCTTCATGTCCAAATAACTTAATCAATCTTGTGGTCCAAAACCCATGACTAGGGTTGACATCAATGACAACAACCAATCTTCCAACAATCTCCCCCTTTGTCATTTATGGCAACACTCATGCTCTCCCTATCATCATGATCCCAATTTCTCTCCCCCTTTGACATCAATGGCAAAGGGTATGGCTTCTCCCCTTGATTTTAATGGAAAAAGTAACCTTCTTCTTTGGGGATGCTCCCCCTAAACATGTGGCACTCAATAATACTTCATCCTTATTTTTGGTCTTTGGGATTTTTTCTTCCTTGGAATCATTTTGTGTGGCTTCTGTCTTCTCTCACTTCTTCATGTCTAGGATGTATATGTTGTTCGTTCTTTTTGTTGCAGTTGCAACCAATCTTCCTGAGTTATTTTCTTTGATTTTACATTTTCAGGAGTCAAACGTAAGAGTGTATCCTTGATCACATATTTTGCTAGCACTGAGGAGATTATGCTTCAAATATTCAACCAATAGGACTTTTCCTGCTTTTACATTTTCACTTCCAAGCTTTACAGTTCCTTTTTCAAGTATTTTGGTAGATGAGTCATCTCCAAATGAAACATTTCCACCCTTTTTCTTCAAGCTGACAAATTTTCTTTGATCTCCGGTCATATGAGATGAGCACCCAGTGTCTATGAACCATTCATCTTCTTCTTTGCATTCTTTAGTGACTAATTCTATTCGACAATTTTCATTGTGTGGAATTTGTTTCCTTTTCCATGCTGTAGTTGTTATGAAAACATTTGGCATATGATTATCTTCCTTCATCTCTCTGCAATCTCGTGCTTTGTGACCAAGATTATTGCACTTGTAACATACAATATTTTTATTCATTAATGGGTCAAATGGATTATAATTTCTGTTGAAAGGTCTATGAACATTTTCATATCTACTATTTTCACCATTCATGTAGCTTGCATATTTATTTCTTTCATTGATTCTACAATTGATTTCCTTGTGTCCAAAATTTCCACAAGTATAACAATGTCCAAGAAAGAAATTTTGATACCTGGGCATAAGTGATCTTATTTGTGGTGTGGTTCATCTGGGTTCACGATCTATTCTTCTGTAGTTTCCTTCATAATGATTTCTTTCATACCTGATGGGAGAGGATCTTCTTGATGTCTTATTCCTTCTGAATTCTAGTTTTCTATCTTGTTGTTCAACTTGTTCTGGAGTGTTGGTTTCATGATTTTCAACTTCCTTCTCTTGTTTTGTTGTCTTCAAACTGTCATTGTATCCTAGTCCTGTCTTGTCGTTTGGAGATCTTTGTCTGCTAAGGATCTCATCTAATTTTTCAGTTTTTTTTTTAACTTCTTCAACTTTTTTGTTGTCAATAGTAGCTCCCCTTTTGTGTGATCCAATTCTGCTTTCAATTTCTCATAATATTCTAATTGTTCCTTCAATCTATTAATGGTCTTTTCAAGCTTGTAATTCTCTTCTTCACAACTACTCAATTCACCTTTTAGTATTATGTTTTTGTTTCTAAGCTTGCTATTTTCAGATTCAACATGCTTCAACTTTTCAAGATCCTCATCTTCTTGTTCACTCTCTGCATTGTCTTTGTATCCCCAAAAGGAGTCAAGGTTGGTTTCTTCATTTGAATCTTCTTCACAAATGATTTCTTCTTGTTTAGAATTCTTATGATCATCATCCTGGGTTTCTTGGGTTATGAAGAGGACTTCTCCTCCATCATTATCTTCTTCATCACTCTCATCTGAGGAGATGTCATCATCCTTGGAGTAGAAGATCTTTTTATTGTTGAGACTTCTCT